>PISW01007620.1:0-86460 GCA_004023785.1 Mungos mungo
TCCTGAAGAAAACTTTGACTTTTGGGTTCTGGAATAATAAAGAAGAGCAGACATAACTGAAGACAGGTGGGGATAATCTTTCTGTATTTTAGAGAATAGCTGGTTTCTGATGCATCATGTTATCGAATGAATAAATGAATGAACAAGTGAGTTTATGGTTCTAGGCATTATTGGAGAGGTGAATCATGTAGTGGCATAAAGTTAATTAGAATTATGCATACGCCTGCCTTACCTAAATAAATAACTCTGATAAAATTTTTAAAAGATATTTGATTAATATCTAAACACAAGTACCTCTTAACATGCTAATTAGATGTCAATTGTTCTGCAAAAATAAACACAAACATTTGTAATGGTAATTGAAGTTGAGCTTGCTGTGATTATTTATTAATTGTAATTTTCAAACATGTTAATTGCTACGGGTAAGGAAAACCCACATTCAAGATTCAAGAGGTCCCATTAACCCATGTTAACTTGTTGATTATGTAGTTCCTGCCAGATAGGCCAGTTAGAGCTTATTTACTGTTTACTGTTTGATATGTTTAATGACTTGTTTCTGGAATAGGTAACTGAGTAGATGGCCACCTAGAGAATATAGTTTTGAAGGAAGTAAAAGGTAATTGAGCAAAGGGTCTTAAATCTACTATCAATAAAATGTTCATTCTAGAAGAATGATAGTTTACACTTCTTTTCACAGCCCCATGGTAAAGCTAATCCTCCATGATTATCTTTCAAGTTTCACCCAGTTGGAATTAGCCATTTGCTTTTCTAGACTCCCATGGCAGATTGCTTAGAGCTCAGACACAGGCTTGTCAGATACCATCTCCTGAGTCATCTCTTGGTTTAAGGAAGTCAAGCTAATTCAGATTCTTGAATAGAAAAAAATGATATTAGATTATATCTTTTTAAGTATATATCTCAATTGTACATGGGGGAGGCAATAACCCATGTTAAAGAGAGGCATTACTTTTCCACCTTTTTAAAATACTGGATAAAACTTATGTCTAACCATGATTACAGTCTCAATCACACCAAGCCTAAAAGGACCTTCCTAATCAATTACCATTTCACCTACTGTTTTTCAGATTCAGCTATAAAACTGTCAACTCTTTCTCTCTCTCTTTTTTTCATGTCAACATCCTTTATGTGTCAAAGTCTGGATTTTCAAAGAGGACATTATCCTGAGTTGACTTCTTGCTATGCCTGGTTTTCCAAAGAGCAATATGGTTAAGAGCTTGTATTGGAGTCATATAGAAGAAAACCTGTTACAGGCATACATTATCTGTGTAAAACTAGGCAAGTTACAATAATATCTTGAAACCAAACTTACCCATATATAAAGTGAAGCTGACACTAGCCTTAATTCATAGTACTGTCAGGGTTAAATGGTCTTCATTAAATCCTTTATCTAAAATTTAGTGTATTATAACAAAGATTAAAAATCAGCCTTTGCCACATTCCATACACTGTATTGTCTTTCTTATGTTAAAGAAAAATTTACTCCTCACAACAAACTCATTTTAAGAAAGAGGGAATTAAAACATCTAGACATTAGACAGCTTTCTCAAAATCATACTGATGGTGAGTGGTAGAAATAAGGCTCAAACCAAAGACTGGCTCTAGATTCTTGTTTTTACCTTCATGTACCTTACTGCTTCCACTGGGATCACCTATGGAGATTATCTGTAACTATTTTGTTTCTCCAAATACCCCCAACAGCACTTTTTCTAAAATAGCTAAAAACTAATTGCATACGCATCCCATCCCATTAAAACAATCAACTTCTGGACTATCACCAGGTCATTTTTTTTTCTTTCTTAGGTTTATTTATGTATTTGGAATGAGAGTGGGGAGAGGAAGAAAGACAGAGAAAGAGGATCCCAAGCAGGCTCCACACTGCCAGGGCAGAGACCAATGTGGGGCTCAATCCCACCAACTGTGAGATCACCACCACCTAGGCAGAAACCAAGAGTCCATCACTTAACGACTGAGCTACCCAGGTACCACTATGACTAGGGTTTAAATACATTTTTTCTGAGGCTCTTGAAAACCTGTGTCCCATACACGATTGTCATTAATAAATGCTGTAAACAAACAAATACATATGTAGTATTCCTGGCAATCTATTCTTACATGTTATAAAGTTACACTGCATAGTAATTTGTTCAACACAACCCATGTGTGAAAATATGTCCATGTGTCATAGATTGGACTATGAAAAATCCTATAGGTACACTGATCAAATGAATTATTTCATAATTATGATGCTGTAAGTGCCAGGAAGATCTGGAGCATGCTCACCTGGAATCTAAGCTAAGAATTATTACTCTCACCATGTAAGCCTGGAAACTGAGGCTTCCAGAGTCTACGTTATTGTCTCATCTCTATTAAACTATGCAGCCATAACTGGGACTCAGGGCTCGTTCTCTTTCTGTCTCTGTCTCTCTCTTTCTATTTCACATGGAATTGAATGTTATTAAATTTCAAACCCCAGATGAGCCTTAAATTAAGTTTTAATCTGTAATAGTCCTAAATGAGGATTTAATTTGCTTAGTTATATCAAATTAAGTACTCTGTTTTAATGGTCTTAAAGTTACTTTTATTTTGTTATGAGGGTTTACTTTATCCTGTGTATTGTGTTGCATTTGCTGTACATAGAAAGGTATGAAACTGTGGAATCCCCAAAGAGTTCTATTTCCGCATTAAGATAACTTAAATGCAAACACAGACATTGCACATATAGGCAGTCATAGAGACTATCTAATACAATGCACAAATAGCTCTGTTAGATAATTGGATGTATGTAGAAATCCACACTTGAAGATAGCAACTACACATTTCATTGTTTCCAGCTTTCTCTTCTTTGTATCCTTTATTTCTATTCTTGGTCAAGGAAGTTGGCCTACTTGCTCAGTGTAGACATGGTCATCATCAGCATGTGGCACCATAATAATTCTCCCAGACTTTTTTAGGTTCTTACAATTACTTAGCAGGATGCTTTGTAATTAATTCACTTTCTCCTTCTTTCTACCTGACCTTTCCTTTCCCAGGAGTTAACACACATGTACAACTGGTAAGTGGATTCATAATTCACCCCCACCCCTAACCCCAACTGCAAATAAAGCACTTCTTTCCTTAGATAAAAGCACTTCAAATATTATTTTCAAGAACTTTCATCACATGGCCCAGAGAACTGACTGCTTTAAAACATTTTCACAATGTCCTCAATATATTTAAAGGTATCTTTTGTCAATGATCCCTTAAAAGTGAAATATAGATGTTTTTCTGTGTGTGCCTTTGGTGTTAGGCACTGTGTCAGGGATTTTACTTATGCTATTCCAACTAACCTTCAAAAAGACTGTGACTCCTGTGCCCCTCTTACAGATATGCTGATAGGGCCCTACAGTGTCCCCCAACCTGAATTGCTTGTTTTGTTTTGTCTTCCCACCTGCTCAGGGGCTAGGTCACAAGGGCCAAGAAGTTAATGGCCCCAGGAGTATAACTCAGATTATGACAGATGGAAGCTGGAAGAAAAACACTAGCTTCTTTGCCCTTCCGGCGGAACAACACTGATGGGGTGTTCTACACTCTGTTTCCCAAGGGAATTGACTGCCCACTGTACACAGCTGTAACCTGTTGAGTAATGTATTCTTCGTTAATTTCTTACACTTATCAATCTCTATTATTTACTTACTTCCCTACTGGTACTTTCTAGGATCTCCTTTGCTCAAATACTTATCTAGTGTCTGCTTCCACTACACCCCACTCTAAGACAGCTACTAAAAGGCAGAACTCATATACAAATCCAAATCTACCTGTCTACAATGTCCATACCCACACCCTCTATGATTCCCCAGTATAAACTCAGGGCATGAATTCTCCCCTGACACAGAATTGACACTGACGATAAATGTTGTCATCTTAGAAAGTACTGATGAGATGATAACATGTTGGAATTACTTTTTTTTTTTAATTAGGTTTGTGCCAGATTCTTGTCCTTGGCAACAAAAGAAAAGACTCTTCCCTTGGGCAGACATTTAAAGGTCTTTCTTCCAAGATATATATAAAAAATACATATCTGTTTCCCAGTGTTTTGCTTCTTGAAGTAACCTCTGTGGAGGAGCACCCAGATGTGTGTGAGTGAGATCTTAGTTGCTCTCTGCTGTGCACTGAAGCCCATAGCACAAGAGGAAACGGTCTTTTGTCCCATTTAAATAAGCACTGAGGCAACAGCAATGAATCTTTGCTAATATTACTATAGGAAAAGTTACTGGGAGCCAACGTTGCTTTCAAACTTTATGAGTTTGAATGCAAAATACAGACATACAGGCATGCGGAGATGGAAAGAAAAAAATAGAGGTAGAAATATAGGTATTTTCTTTTAGTCATTCACAATGGAAAATCTGCTTTTATAAGTTTCAGGGTATACATTAAGCTCATAGAACAAATTTAAAATAGCTAATTTTAAGAGTAATAGATATTAAAAATGTCTCTGAAGAATATCTGTACCCTAACTATATGTATCTTAGCATCTAATATGTGGGCCATTGTGACAAACCTGAAGAGGAAAAATACATGAGTAATATTTTTAATTGAGTCAAAGATAGGAAGGAAAAACATCAGGTAAATGTGGGTCTCCTGATGGAG
The DNA here is from genome assembly GCA_004023785.1 of Mungos mungo. Taxonomy (NCBI): domain Eukaryota; kingdom Metazoa; phylum Chordata; class Mammalia; order Carnivora; family Herpestidae; genus Mungos; species Mungos mungo. The sequence goes on from PISW01007620.1 coordinate 4,648, forward strand.
CAGGGGAAGCTGTTCTGGGTGGGAACAGTCTATGGTGTGTCAAACCTAAAAGGGAGATAATGAGCCTGCAGGGAGCAACATAAAACACTTGACCTTATTTTAAAAAGAATATGAGAAGCAGAGCTACATAGTAACCATCAAAAGGATCAACTTCAAGACACAGTGTCCAAATTCAAATTTTGGCAGTGACGTTTATGTACAATCTGTGTAGCCTTGATCCAATTCACTAACCTGTGTTCACGTTATTAAATAAAAATGCCAATCTCACAAGTAAAATGCCCCCCAAAAGTTAAGTGATTTATAATAACCTCTTCCACTTGATCTTCTTTTCCCCCAGTAGTCAGACTCATTATTTCTCAAGTTATAATTAAAATAATTACTAATGCTAACAATAATATAGTTAATAGTTTACATTCTATAATATACTTCCATTTAGGCAAGAGGAAGTGTCTTATTCTGTGTTAAAATAGCATGAAGTTAATCATGTAATTTTAATACAATTTTATAGAGCATACGCCCAAAGATCTTAAAAGTATTAAAGTGTTCCCAACAGACCAAGATCAACTAGTAAATTGGAAAATGATAGCTGATAGCTACGAGAACTGATAAATAAAGTTTTAAGTTAAAAGATACCCTCAGTAAAAGATAGTAAATTTAAATAAGATGTACCTGGCCTATATCATTCAGGGAATGACCAGAAAATTTGATATGACATTTACAGGTTTCTGCTTCTTTGTTATGGCAGTATCAAACATACAGCCTTTAAGATTAAAAAAAAAAAAAAAGATTCTGTAAAGAAAATAGCAAGTGGGCTGCCAGGGTAGCTCAGTTTATTAAGCATCTGACTCTAGAATTTGGCTCAGGTCATGATATCAGGGTCATAAGATCGAGCCTTGCATAGGGCTCCATGCCGACAGAGTGGAGTCTGCTTAGGATTCTCTCTCTCTTCTCTCTCTGCCCCTCCCCCTTCTCAAATCAATAAAATAAACTTTTAAAAAATAAGTAGCAGTGAATATTTTTGATTATCTCCTTCTTTTAGGACACTTTTTCTGTGTTAACACACATATATAAAGAACTTTATACTTTATAATAAACAGTGTTTCTCAAATTTAAGTAATGCACAGTGTCTTCCAAAGGAAAATAAATAATTTTCCTAAATATTACTGAAAATATTTCCTTTGGATCCTAGGGACCAACTGTTTCAGAAATAGTATCTTAAGAAAGCAAAGTCTTATGCAATGAAATCATTTTCAACTGCAAATTACCACTACACCAGAAATGTCTTTCCTTTATACAGAAGGACTGTTCAGATAGTTAGGTAGTCATGAATTCAACACATACAATGACTTCTTATAGAACACTATGGGCACACCACATGGAATGTTCTCTAGTTTCACTCATTTTTAAATAATTTATAAGTTTTCTATTGGGACCTCATCAAGATTAAAAGCTTCTGCACTGAAAAGGAAACAATCAAGAAAACTAATAGGCAAATGACAGAATTGGAAAAGATAGTTGCAAATGACATATCAGATAAAGGGCTAGTATCTAAAATCTACAAGGAACTCACCAAACGCCACACCCAAAAAACAAATAACCCAGTGAAGGAATGGGCAGAAGACATAAACAGACACTTCTCCAAAGAGGACATCCAGATGGCCTACAGGCACATGAAACGATGCTCAACATCACTCATCATCAGGGAAATACAAATCAAAACCACACTGAGATACCACCTCACGCCAGTCAGAGTGGCTAAAATGAACAAATCAAGAGACTATAGATGCTGGCGAGGGTGTGGAGAGATGGGCACCCTCCCACACTGTTAGGGGGAATGTAAACTGGTGCAGTGGCTCTGGAAAACAGTGTGGAGGTTCCTCAAAAATCTATCAGTATAACTCCCCTCTGACCCAGCAATAGCACTGCTAGAGATTTACCCAAGGGATACAGAAGTCCTGATGCATAAGGGCACATGTATCCCAATGTTCATAGCAGCACTGTCCACAATAGCCAAATCATGCAAAGAGCCTAAATGTCTATCACCTAATGAATGGATCAAGAAGATGTGGTATATATACACACAATGGAGTACTACATGGCAATGAGAAAGAATGATATCTGGCCATTTGTAGGAAAGTGGATGGACCTTGAGGGTGTCATGCTAAGCGAAATAAGTCAGATGGAGAACAAACCATATGTTTGCACTCATGGAGGACCATGGTGGGGAGGGGAAGAGGGAAAGAGTTGGGGAGAGAGAGGGACGCAAAACCTGAGAGACTATTGAATACTGAAAAAGAAGCGAGGGTTGAAGGGGGAGGGGGAAAAGAGGTGGTGGTAATGGAGGAGGGCACATGTGGGGAAGAGCACTGGGTGTTATATAGAAACCAATTTGACAATAAACTATTTTAAAAAATTTAGAAAGATAATTTATAAAATTACACCATTTTCTCAAAGATTTCTATCTTTGAGATTATTTCTTTAAAATATGTTCTTACACAACGTAAAGATACATGTACATTTATAAGGCATTTACCACATATTAACAAATTTACTTGCAGAAATATGGTTTAATACTGTTTGCTCCAGTCTATAGCATTTTCTCAGTATCGTCTTCCTTTGTGACATAAAGCCATACTAATTTAACTACAAGTGTCAAGTGACAATTCAATGTGTAATGCTCACAAGAGTCATTTTTGCACCTTTAGAGTTCAGTAAAACCACATGATCCCCTTTTGGGTTTTAGGACCAGGACATTCCAGAGCTGAAAACCTTGGTTCAATGGCTTTCTCATGATGCTTACCCATAATTTCAAGAATTCTGTAGAATCTGGGGATAAATCCTTTCCCTAGAACTCTTATAATTCTCATAAGTCATGTCAGAGGTGTGACTTCCTTGAGACACTGCCAACTATCCACTTAGTCTTTTACTGAGAATCACCCCAGAGCTGAGACCAGTAGGAAACAGCTTCAGGTTTACTCATTTATATGCCCAGATCAAAACTTGTATATTTTTAAAAAATTTATGTTTTTTATTTATTTTTGAGAGACAGCACAAGCAGGGGAAGGTCAGAGAGAGAGGGAGATACAGAATCCGAAGAAAGGCTCCAGGCTCTGAGCTAGTGAACCCACAAACCGTGAGATCATGACCTGAGCTGAAGTCGGACGCTTAACCGATTGAGCCACCCAGGAGCCCCAAAACTTGTGCATTTTAATCTTTGGCAAATAAGACAAATTTTGGAAGAAAGCTCTGGTGCAAATTCTCGGATCCCGTCCAGGCTCTGCCAATGATTAAGTATATGAACTTGAACAAATCCCATGGTCCCACTTAGTCTTGGTTTCCACATTTGGGACAAAGAATGATTGAAAGCTTTGCAACCCTATAGAACTTTATGAAAATCAACACCCTGTTGGGTCCTTAAGGACAAAGAACAGGTCAAATTCATCCTCAAAGAGCCAGTGCCAAGCTAGCCCCTGGCATAAAGCTATTGTTCCATTAGAAATCCTTAAGTTTAGTTCCACTGATCATTCAGTAAACATGTATTGATTACCTACTACATGCCAAGTAATATTGAAGGCACCGAAGAAATAACAGTGAACAGAAGAGAAAAATATCACAACTCTCATGGAATTTACTTTCTAGTAGGAGATCTTTTTTGGGAGAAGGAAGAGGGAAGCATTACACTCACACACACACACACACACACACACACACATACACGCTATAGACCATATACATTACATGTAAAAATATATATACCATATATTTGAGTATAATAGAATGTATTCATATCTGACAAAATATATTTATGGAGAATATTTTATTTTAAAGGTAAGTTTTTACCACGATTTAGAAATGTTTATTTATTTTTGAGAGAGAAAGAGAGACAGAGCACGAGAAGGGAAAGGGCAGAGAGAGAGAGAGAGAGAGGGAGAGACAGAATCCAAAGCAGGTTCCAGGCTCTGAGCTGTCAGCACAGAGTCTGACACAGAGCTCAGACTCACAAACTGTGAGATCATGACCTGAGATGAAGTCAGACGCTTAAGCAACTGAGCCACCCAGGTGCCCCTAATAGGTAATTTTATATTGAATAATATCTAATGGTAATAAATTTCTTAAGTACAGAAAAGTCATTGTGATATTCTTTTGGCTTGGAAAAATTCTAGGCACTTGAACTTTTAAATATTCACAAATTTTTATTAGCAATTATCTACACATACCAAGGAATGCTTTACTTAAATATTTATCACATCCTTAAAGGAATTCTCTTTTGTCACTATCTTTTTTTCCCACTGGAATTGAAATTTCATGGGAGATGCTGTATAGTCTTCCTTGGTCTTGTTAGTTGTGCTTACGGGGGTGGAAGGAAGATTTTGTAGAAAAAAAAAAGTATCTCTATGGCCTTGTATTTTAAATGGCTATAACTGAAAAATGCTGTATTATAGAAACCGGTGTGTATATATCGCAATGATTAAACTATATGTCTCTTCCACACAAGATATAGGGATGGGAATTTTAAGGGACAACCGTTGGCTCATAATATTAAAATCAATGCCTATTAGCCATGTGTGCATGCGTGTGGTGTGTGTGTGTACATGTGGGTGCAGGCGCACTAAAAAATGGAAATGACCACATCAGATCCCATGAGTTTACATATAAGTCTGAGCATGGAACACTCACTGAATTAGGCTGCTATAAGCAGGCTTTTGAAGTCAATCCAGTGTAGTACAATAGGCAACCATGACTGGCTCATCCAGTTCAAACCACCAGCCCCATGAAGTGGAGCACTTATGGTGCAAAGAAGGGAAAGTTTGCCTCAGACAATTCAATATCCATTTACGAAGCACAACAATGCACTTGGCACTGAGACTACAGAGATGAAGAGAATCCCACCTCTCTGTAATGAGAAGAGAACTAATTAGGAGACTCAGATTTATGTAAGAGTGATGACTAAGCAATCAGGAAGATGTGGGTTTGAGTGCCAGTCCTACACTTGATTAATATGTGATCTGGACCTTTTTCTCTACCCTTCAAAGCCTCAGGTTTGCCAAAAGAAAGAGAGCACAGTACTCACAGAGACTGTTTGACTTAGCAGATGCATAGGCAGTTCTGTTTGTCTAAATCTGCATTTCTGATAAAATTCTAGACTGAGTGTTGAAACAGCACCAGTTAGAGAGAAACACTGCATTCTATGCTTCATTAGTCACACAACCTGAAATCATTATATATTAGCTACAAGAAACTAAGTGGTTTTCCAAGAACCTCCAACTCTGTAAAATATATTGATTTTCTATGTGTCAACTCATCATTCAGAAATACAGTATACCTAAGGCTGACACAGGCAATGGCAGGAGACTTTATTTATCTTAAGGTTTAAGCTGTGAGAAAGACATGTATTGAACTAGGTGGGGGTGTTTTTTCTGAGTATGTGGTAAAACAAACAACACTAAAATGAGTAGAGTTTTGTTGGAAATAACATAAAATTTTAGCAAACTAAATCTAATTTCTATGTATTGTTCAATTATGAAATGAAGTGAAAATCACTTTGGGTTCTCCTATGAAGAGTTTCTTTATCTTAAAATTGGGCATCATCCATCTTCCTTATTGGACTATTATAAATGTTAAAGAAGATAATCTCAATCAAAAACTCTTTACGAAATATATATATATATATATATATATATATACACACACACATATACACACACACACACACACACATGTTTATAGAGCTATATCAATAGACATACTGATATAGCAGTTACCATAGTATCTGGCACATAACAGGCACTCAAATAAATTTTGAATGAAGGAATAAATTTACCAAACATATAGTTAAAAATTTCATTCAAATTTCATTTCCAACAAGCAATTTTAGGTTTGGAAAACAGGCAGAAGAATGTTTCATCTCCCAATGGCTTTCTTGTGCTAGAAGAATTAGTTATTTCTATATCATTAGGCTAGAAATTCAATTTGGAAATACATTAAGAATGAAGATGCTTTAGTAATTGGCAAAATTCTATGGTGAAATTAACTTTCAGATAAAAATTGTTTTAGAAGTCTGAGAAGTAAAAGTCATAGATAGAATTTCAATATACAGTATTTCAATAATATTTCAGAGTCACGGTATTTCAGTTTTAGTACTGGAGAACAGATCTTTACATACATGGAAAAGCAAGGACTGGGAAGTTTAGGTATCTAACCTGAGATTTACATGAATGGAGGCAATATCAAGACACAGATACAGAAAATAATATTGCTGAGCTAAAGATTGCATCAATTGTAAGAAAAAATATTTCATAGATGCCAAATCCAGCTATCTGGTACACAGACATGGAAATGCTTTGTGTAACCAAGAACACCGTCATTTGAGATCATAGAGAATGCACTATTTCACTCTATTTTTTTAACATACAAAGTATAATTTTATTTTTAATAGTTCACTGTCAAATTAGTTTCCATATGATACCCAGTGCACTATTTCACTTTAAGTATTAGCTATATAAGTTCCTGGAAAGAAAAGTCTGGTTTAGTGAGAAGTACACAGCAGCTGTATAAATTTAGTGAACACTGATTATTCATCAAAGCATGCTGCTAAGGGTTTGGCACACATTCTGTCATTTAATTCCCTTGTAATCCAATAAAATGAGATTATTATTGCCATTTGATTAAATAAGCAAATAAGTTAACAAAATGAAAATCTGATGCTTTTACAATAACATGTCCAAGATCATTCTGTGGCAAAATACCAGGGTTTGATCTAAGGAAGTCTGACTCCAAAACCTACAGACCTGTTACCTTTTTTTTTTAAATCATTTTTTAATGTTTGTTTATTTATTTTTGAGAGAGACAAGGAGAGAGAATACACAAGTGAGGGAGGGACAGAGAGAAAAGGAGACTCAGAATTTGAAACAGGCTCCAGGCTCTGAGCTGTCAGTGTAGAGCTGGATGCAAGGCTTGAACCCATGAACTGTGAGATCATGACCTGAGTGGAAGTCGGATGCTTAACCACCTGAGCCACCCAGGCACCTGCAGACCTCTTATTTTTATTGAGGATGCTATACTGTCTACCCAAATGCACTTGTAACCAGTAGTCTAGGACTCAGAAGGAATTAAGATGTAGGCTTTTGTGGCCGCTGTAGCTAAAGTGAGCTTACCGTGATACAGTGCAAGCCACAGAAGATACAGTTGAACACATAACTAAGGCATGTTGCCAAGGAAACTGTTGGCAAACCAAATGTCATAAAGTCCAAGGATGTAAGAGCACTTGTCTATGGCCATAATTATTTTCTTGATCAGTCTCCACAGCAAGGACAGCATCTTAGAAAAGCTAGTAAGACATTTTCATGGCTTAATTTAAACGTTCAGGAATTTAGAGCCTATCCCTTTCCACCCCCTGGAGAAATTGGAAATCGTTAACTGGCACTTTCTTCTGAAATTTTAGAGAAAGCTGCTTTGAGAGTTTTTAATGTCAAGAATTCTATCAACCTCAAGGCAGCCTTCTGCCTGAAGTCAAAAAAGAACAAGGTTCTGACTCTAACAGGTTCAGATAGGTATGAAAGTGATTCTTAAAACCTAAGAACAGAATATATGCAATGACCCAGATACCAGACTCCAGGTACCATTCACCTGGAAGGAGCCACTGTAAAACACATAGAAGAACCTGAGAAAATTTATTCAGGGTCCCTTTGCTATTTGCTATAGGCGATACTTAGCTTATCTAGAAATTCTGTGCCCAACTACATTAACTACAGTGAGATTTTTGCATACTTATTGTTTGTTCATTTAAAACATTTTTCTCTAGAAATCAATCAAGACATTTCTCTCATGCACCATGTTAATACCAGCACCGTGATTCTGATGGTAACTCACTCTATCAGAAAACTTTCAAAAACATTAGCCACCTATAAACATGAAAAATGTTTAGTTCTGGCTCTTTTTAGATCTTTAAACTTCCCCTTTAATAACCTGAGACTTTTTCTCCCAGATTATCCCATGTGTCTCACCCGCGATTTTAAAGTGGCCTTTTCTTTGAGTTAGTATTTATACTAACTGCAGTCAATTCTCAGCCTGTCCTTAGGCAATTGAGTTAAGCATACATTTCAATTATATTTAAGCCAGTCCAGAATGTGAACTACTGGCTGTCCCTATTAGCCACTGCACACAAACACACAGTTCTAGAACATAAAGCTTGTCCTTCTTCATCCTGTGCTTCTGCAGAACAACATTAGTAGCTCTTTTCTTTCTCTGCCACTGTGCTTCAGCTCTCATTTGGTGTTCTGTTTCTTTGAGTACAAGTGCAGTCTCTGAGTTCTTAACTTGAAGTCTTCATGAACTTTTAGGCCCATCATTCTTTTCCAAAAGGACCATTTCCCCCCATTTTTTGGTGACTGATTCTGTGAATATTGTTTCTGATTCATGTTTAGCATCTTTCTCAGGTAGCATATCTTTGGATTTCCTGTTTAACTCTTTTACATCCACTTTGGTAAGTACTTAAAAACAGGCACAATGCAATAAGAAAATCAGTCTCTTGGTGGACAGCATCACAATAGAAAATGTAGGCAGAGAGTACCCAGTTCTCAGACCCTCGTAGAATGTTTCATACTGCTTGCTGCACAATTGTGCATGCAAAATCTCAAAGCCCAGAGCACATATATCAGCAATAATTTCATGGAAGCAGGCTCTGCCTAATATGTGCAGAGTCTTACATTACTTTATCAAACTGTCTTTGTGTAATTAGTCTGTCTGCAATGCCTGGCGTATGAATTAAGCATGTAATTTATCTTGACTGGCCTTCAGATCACTTGATCAGTCCATTCTGCCTCTGTGGCTCTTCAGTGAATGCCAAATGCAGAGAAGGACCCTCTGGCAGCAGCAGAGAGTAGAGGCAGAAACTCCCTGAGAGGCCACAAGCAATTTCAAATTTACTCATCACTGACACCCGGGCAGAGAGTGTGCCATTCCTCCCAATGACAGTGATCTTCACGAGGGGCATAATTGATGTCCCTGGTGGCAGGGTACTTTGTATCATGGCTGGTAAATAATAAATAACTACAACTCAAGCTGTAAAGTCAGGTTTACTAAATGAAATCAAATTAAAAGTAAATTATGTTTTCTTCCTGATTCAACACCATTTCTCATAAGCTACTTATCAATACCACAGCAATCTGTACAACTGTAAGAGACAAGTTACACAGCTATTCAATCCTGATAAAAACAAAATAACTCCTGTAGCCATAATCATTCCTCAAGAGCATTTAATTTGTTGGCTCTTGCATTATTGCTATCAAAACAAAATCTTGCAGCTTTATTGGAATACATAAATCTCTTTGATTTAAGGGTACTTTATCTCTCTTTTTCCTCAGATGAATTTGAAATGGTACAGAGTTAAATTTTTATGGAGTGATTTCTGGGGGGAAAGGCTGACATAATTTTCAGCATGGGACACTGTTCCGCTGACAACTCAGAAAGTTTGAAGAAAATGTTTAGCTCACTAGATAGTTTTTGTCACAGTGCATTCTCCCTTCTGTAGTTAGGAATGCATACCTAGTACAAATATATGCTCCCTTCTATATAAAGGTAAATACAAAGCACATTCAGTACAGATGTGTGACCTCTCTTCTGAATGTGTGAACTGATAGACAGAAGAAGAGCCAGCAGCCTGGATTCATGAAATCAGACTCTTCAGGCTGCCATCTTGTGACTTAATTCTGAGGACTTACTCTGCTTTTGAAAATATCCCATGACAGTATCTGGCTACCATGGTTTGCAGTGAATTTATCAGATGATGTCTGTTTTTAGCCCTAACTTTCCTGGAGGATGAATGACTCAAGTAACATCAATCTGAAGATCCACAGCTCTGCCAGATAATGAGGACTTGACCAGACACTATATGTCAACTTTGGCATTATCTGATTCGTATGAACATAGTAATCCCAAATGTGTTTTAAAACATTTTTAATAAAAATAAAAACGATACATCAGCTCTAACTATATCTGATTATATGTCCACTTCACAGATGTTTGCAACCACAGATAGGAGATTTTCCAAAATTGAAGTGTACTCTTAACTTATGTTATTTGACCTTCAAATACTAAAAGCTTCCCTTTTTAGAGTAACATTAGACAGAAATGTTTATATGGAAGGTGGGAGGGTAAGAGTTTTAAACCTTTCAGAAGTTATATTGCTATATTATACTCATATGCTACAAAGTTCCTAAGAAAGTACATACACTGACACATATAGATTAAAAGAACTGAAAAAATAAAATAAAATAAAAGAGTATAATTGAAAACCCATAGCCCAATTGGTTACCATGGCTAAATGGCCATTGTCAATTATCAATAATTAGCACAAATTTTCTTTATGAGGCAATCACTTATGTCACTTATGTTGATGGTTAGTCCATGCTCCTCTGGAAGTAGCCGGAGCTAATGCAGACCACCACTAAACAGGTAAGAAAAGATAACCTAAGTTATCTTCCAGTTTTCAGGCAAGTATCTTGAGACTACAATGATGCAGAAGGAGAGACATGATAGAATATATCATTTTGCATGGAGGGTTCCAAGAGGAGACACCAATGTCCACCACATAGGATTCATGAATATAAATTCTCATGGGTTTGATCTTAAAGTCTCCTCAAAGTTAACAGTGCCTTCCTTTCTTCCCCAGGGAGTTAGACAGAGAGTGTTACCTTTGAGTGACAGAATTTATTCCAGTCTCTGACAACTTACCTGGTTTTCTACTTAGTCTGTGAATAATTATTTTTTAAACAACCTACCTTTTTCCTGGTAAAAACTGAAGAAAACAATTACCAAAGTGAAAACTGCCTGAATATCTCAACCAACTATGAGTAGTTGTAAATGATAAAATTAACAAAGATAACCACATATTTTCAGAAATAGTATCTTTACATATGGAATTATAGTCGAATATGTAGGTAACTACTTGCAGTTCATTGAACTTCCCTCTTTTTTTCCCTGGTTTTGAATAATAAGGTTTTTTTTTAAGATTCTATTTTTGTAAATGCATTTTTAATACTTATTTTTGAGAGAGAGAGAGAGAGAGAGAGAGAGAGACAGAGTGCAAGCAGGGGAGGGGCAGAGAGACCAGGAGACACAGAATCTGAAGCAGGCTCCCGGCTCTGAACTCTCAGCACAGAGCCCAATGCGGGGCTCGAACCCACAAACCGTGAGACCTGGGCCCAAGTTTATTTGGACCCAGACAGTTTCAATTTGTATTACTAGAGATATTCACACATAGGTCACATTCTTAAACTTATCTCCAAATTTTTAAAATATTTCAACCATTTAAAAAATGGATTCAGAGGAATACCTGTCATTTATTTTCTTGAATAGATTATATACATTCAAAAGTCTTTAAGTACCCAGATCCTCAACTAAGGGTTCTAAATAATGTTTTCATATTTTTCCCAGTCTCAGAAGAGTACTGAGTACTAATGTGAAATTATCTAGCATCAAATTTTAACAAACAAAAATAAAATAATTTCCAGATAGGTAGTTATTTTTCTAGCAAGCATATTCCCAAGAAATATCAAATATGATGACATTCTAACTTTATTATAAAGTTACCCTAAATAATATTTTGATAGTTCCACTTTTAACTAGAGTAATGTAATAAAACATAGTGTTATATGAGATAATTCAATTGAGGACTTGGTTATTTGAGCATTTTTGCTTTGAGCTTCATTCTGTTACTAGTTTAATTACATAAAAGTTTACCCCATACACCGTCCTAGCACCAATTCAAAGATCAAGATGCACACTGTCAATTTCTTAGGAACTCTGTAACATATAAGTACAAAGCAGCAATATAAGATGTGCATCGCAGTTCACAGAAACTGCAGTAGCAGGAACACTGAGGAGGGAAAAAAAGTGCCACTTCAGTTGCAATTAAACCAGGTTTCCATGCGTAGCTTAACATTAAGCAGAGCCATGTGTGGATTCTGCAGGGCAAGCAAAAACGAAGTGACTGTGAAATATGCTGATTTGGCTACAAAGTAGTTGGGTCAATTTTCACATGCACAACAGCTTCAGATGGTTAAGAACTTAGACTTGGAACTCCTCCGTGACTTATTATCTTGTGGCTCATCTACCAGGAAAGAAATGTCTCAGCCTGTGAAATTTCGCTAGGCTCTGATGCACACAGGCTGGCTAACCTTTCCATGGCTCAGATTTCTCGGCTGAGAAAAAAAAATGCATCATGTGATGACTGTCAAGATTAAATGAGATGGAGCCTCAAAAATACTTAGAAGAGAGCTCTGCACATGGTACACTTTCAATGATGTTAGTAATTATGATATAGAACAATATTTTAAAATAAATAAATAATAAGAGCCTAGAATTTTCAGATACAACTGGGATGCAGAGGGGTTAAATTTGCAAAATTTTTGATGCCCCCCCCAAAAAATAATAAGACATCTCTCCTATTAAAATCTCCCTTTTCTAGACTACTGAATACTGAAAACGAACCATGGACTGAAGGGGGAGGGGGAGAGAGGGAGGGGGGTGACGGTCATGGTGGGGGGCACTTGTGGGGAGAGGCACTGGGTGTTATATGGAAACCAATTTGACAATAAACTATTAAAAATAGTTATGAAATAATAAAAGAGGAAAAATTTTTTTCAAATTAGTGACTTAGTAAATTTGCACATTTGAATAAAAAGAAAACATCAAAAGAAATCCACCTTCTCTTGCCGGTGGTAATAGTCCTCAGAGGTCCTTGGAAATATGGGATGCTGCTGCAATCTAGACACTATGGGCCTCCCTCTTGAGGTAGAAAAAAAAAATCTCCCTCTTCTTTTGGTCCTTATGTAGTTTGTCCTAGCTCTGATAAAATAAAAAGACACCCAGAATAACTTTGAGGTTTGGGTGCCTGGATGGCTCAGTCAGTTGAGTGTTGGAATCTTGATTTTGGCTCAGGTCATGATCTCATGGTTTTGTGGGTTCGAGCCCCATGTCAGGCTCTGTGCTGACAGCATAAGAAGCCTGCTTGGAATCCTACTTGTGCTCTCTCTCTCTCTCAAAATAAGTAGATAAACTTAAAAAATAATTTGGGGGTTTTCATACTGTAGTAAATGAACAAAGATGCTTTATTTGATTTAAACTGACATTGAATGTACCAATCTCTCTGATTTTATAAATTGAAAGAGTATCTGTAATTCAGTTTAGGATACACTAACATCAGACTATTCCAGGATACTTCCCTATTTGGAAAGACAAATAAATAGTGTGTTTTATTCTGTAACATAAACTTTCAATTATTTAGGTTGGATATATTTGACTAAAATGTGTGAGGCGTATCAAATAAATATATAAATAATTTCAGGAGCAATTTATTTTTATTTGGAAAAACTATCTTTAATCTTTGAGCTTCACACTGATGTAAACAAAATGTTCTGCCTTGTATTAGTGATAGTGGCCTTACCATCTCAGCTTCTCTTTTTAAACTATGAGATTCCAAATATACAGATCTTGCCTCATTTAGCCTTTATATCTCTAGGGCCAGAATAAAATATACAGTGAGCTCAGTACTTGTTAGGAGAATGAAAGAGAATGAGAGCTAATGTTAGATATATCACCACAATCTTCACCACTTTGCACTTAGTAGATCAGAGGAGTGTGGGAAATTAATGGATATCATTATTTCAGAGGGATAATATAAGATGCTTTCAATAGAAACGATGACACAATTTTTTATTAAAGGGCTAACCAATACCACAGAATCAGTAATGTGAAAATATGATATGAAAAAGGGGAAAAATCCATGCACTATTAGAAGGAGTCTCACTATTCTAGTGGGCTATAAGTCTATTATCTTGGCAAAGGGCAAAGTGTTTTCATACGTGAACTCTAAAGTATATACTCTAACTAGGGTTAAAATAAAGAGTTATAGAACAGCGTGTTGAAGGGAATTTTATGACTAGTCAGTTAAACTAAAGATCATAGTCAGTAGTAAAACATTATAGAGTTGCCATGAACTTATTAATCTAATGTAAGTCACTACACAAGTATCTGTTGAATGAATAAAACAATATATCAAGCAATAAATAATTATTTATTAAATGCATGGTTACTAAGAGGTCTAGTTGGGTCTGAATCAGAGCACTCTGAAATCCTGAAAAGCTGAGAAAAGTTTGATCGTATGTTCAAGTTCACAAAATATTAAGATTCATATACAAGTCTCTAGACTTTAAGTCTGGGAATCATTCAGATACTTCTAAATTTTTTAAGAGTTGTTCACTACCCAAGAGAACTCAGTATCATTAGGCATTAAAACTGAGTCTTAGTGTTAAAATCAGACTGAGATTTTGAATAATAGCATTGCCCTAGTAATCATGAAGCGACACTCTCCTTGGAGTCATTCAGATGTTTCCATTAGCGAAAATCAGTGGCAAGGCACGGGTTCCCCTGGAGTGGCATTTGCCGCAATCATTTTATGCTTTAAGAAGACAACTTGCATCCCATAACTTTGCAATCCCCGACTCTCCTCATTCTTTTTTGACTTTGAAAATGCCTTTGAATTTATTGCCAAACAAAAACTGCCCCAGGAAAGAATAGCCATTGTCTATGAAAGAGAGTTAAAAAGAGTAGGAGAGAGAGATTATACCCTGTCATTTTCATTGCAGAAGTGATAAAGGCACTTCCATGAACTTTAAAGTGCAGAGATTTATAATACATAAATATAAGGAGTCTTTGGAAGTTGGATTAAAGATTATTTCTTTTGTGCTGGAGAAGTGCAACTAAACTACCACATTGAAAACCTCCTCTTGCACTACTTGCTATACTGGATTCTGAATCTTTTCAATTTCAAATGCGAGAATATGCATTCACACTGAGGCAGACTAAAAGTCTGAAAAATCGCAGCACACAAAAATTTTTATAGGTAAAGTATCAATCTGTGTAAACTTAAGTTAAGAAAACATACAGATAATGATAAAAAGTATAATGAAATTATTTTATATTATGTCCTTGGTTTGCTTCCAAATACAATTCCAAAACACTTTTTTCTAAGGGTTGTGATTGCTTCCATTGTATACTGGAATCCTTTTAAATAATGTTGGGAAATAAACTGATTGTAAGACAAAATAATGAGTTAAATTTATATTATCATATAGTGCAAAAAGCTAATTGATTTCCATGTGACTATCTTGGTAATCACTATAATCAGTGTTTTTGGATTTTACAAGTAACACCATTTACATAAGATAATGCATCCAGCATGTGATCAATTTATGTAAATAGACATTAGCTTTGGTTATGGAAGAAAAAGAGGAGTGATGTCTACATTTGTGAATTCCCCTGCCTTTTCGGCATATATCCCTGTTCGAATTAGTTATAAGTAAATCCTCACTCATGAAGTCAGGCACTTTTCGAACAGTCATACTATTACCAATGGCTAAAATGTCTCTGTCAATACCAAAACTTATTTAAAGTTGATCTAAATCAATGTGTCAAGTCACTGTGACTTTTCTAAATGTCAATTTCACTTAGGTTTGTAGAAAAAAATAAAATGCATAATTTAAATAACACAAACCTGGCATTAACAGGATCTGCTACATTCATGATGACTGCTCTTTCTTATTCGATACTCCTGAAATTCAGTGCTAAAGCTCCTATGCTTCTCCATATCAAACATATTATTATACGGTTCTGAAAGCTATTAAGTAATAGCAGCCAATATTTATAATTATATAGCAAATTACAGTCCTGAGAAGTAGTACATGGATTCCTTCTGCATTTCACAATAATCCTGTGTTATGGATACCATAATTAGCACTTGGTGCACAGAAAGTAGTAGGAACTAATGGAGACTTAGTAACCAGTAAATGATGGGGCAATGATACAGATGCCCCTTAGGTCGGAGTGGTGGTATGAGGAAGGTCCTGCCTAACACAGTAATTAAAATTTAAAGACTTACATATGGCTAGCACAAGAGCACTTAAGGGATTGTATTCTTGTCTTTTGTTATAGAAATAATACTCCCTCATTTATATAAGCTCATCAGTGTTTATTAATTTGAGATAGATATCAACGTGTAACAATTTCAGGGGGGTAGCCCCTAATGAATATGTATACCTCAAAGTTCTAAACTGTTGATTGATGGGGATGACTCTGATTCTTTGCTTTGTTTTGTGTTTTTAATTAAAACCCAGTACTTTTGGTGAAGGAGATGATAGTCTCAAACTACTGAGAGTGGGTTGACTCACTTATTACTCAATGCCCTAATAGACTGAAAACAAGTGGCCAATAAGAAATGACTAGAAGAGAATTAAATCTGAAGTTGAGAGTATGTGCTGAACTAGTAGAAATTACTCTCAGTGGCTTGGGAAAGAAAACACGTGGAGCTGGAATTGGATGGGGGACATAAGAAAATTCAACTTTAAAACCTCTTCAGTGCTATTGAGACCCTCTGTGTTTTGTAGAAAGGGCATCTCAGTTGTATTAACAAATAGGAGTTACTGGGTTGCTCTTTCTCTCTTACAAGGAAATTTTTTTCAAAGCTATTTCTGGCAACTCAGAGTTCGGCATTGACAACTATGATGTCTGAAAACCAAAGAGTTGCATGAGTGGATATGTCATAATTAGGATTTATTTACTTATTTATACTATTATCATTATTATTTTAATTTTTAAGCAAAAAAAAAAAAACAAATAGTATTTTAGATGAGGACTGACCATGGAGCTCAACATGCAGTTTGAACTCATGACCCTCTGAAATCAAGACTTGAGCTGAGATCAAGAGTAAGACACTTAACCAAATGAGCCACCAAGGGGCCCCTTAGGAATTATTTAAGGAAAAAGAAAAGTATATGCTGTACTGGAAATCCACTACATAGTATACAGAATATATACTATATAACTCTTCCAGTATATAAATATATATATATATATGTAGCATGCCTTTATTTTGATGTCAGAGTAGCACTGTAAGGTACATTATATCCATTTTAAAGTTGAAAGATTTTAACATCCAACATTAAAACAATTTAAAACAAAGGTAGAGGGATTAGAGTTTAACCTTAGTACACCAAATTCCATAATCTTTCTTAAAATACCAGAGAAGACTGAAGGTTTATAGTAGAATGGTGTATTAAATGCTCCTAAACTCACTTTTGACTCTGAAGGTCTAGGACTACCCAGTAGATTAGGCTTAAAATGAATAGTGATTATAATACAGTCATGTTGCCAATACTATCTTCAGAGACTCTCCTGAGAAGTCAAATTAGGTAGTTGAACAAACATGGAAGAAAGGGTTTCGAAAGTTCTCAAAGAGAATACACCACCTAACTCACTTCTTCCTCAATCACCATCTACCCTGCAATGATTGGCCATTTCTTTTGTCCCCCATTTCTCATCTAAACTACTATTTAAGGAGCACTTGGGTGGCTCAGTTGATTAAGCATCCACCTCTTGGTTTTAGCTAAGGTCATGATCTCACAGCTTTGTGAGTTCAAGCCCTGAATCAGGCTCTGGGCTGACAGCATGGAGCCTGCTTAGAATTCTGTCTCAATCCTTTTTCTCTGTCCCTCTCCCACTCACTCTGTTTCTGTCTCTCTCAAAATAAATAAACTTAAAAAAATAGAAAGAAATACTGTTTCAGAAGTTACCAAATAAAGTTGATCTCTTCAAAAAATGCAAATAAAGAAATGTCCTCAGTCCTCATTATCTTTAATTTCTCAGTAGGATTTGACATTACTGACAACATCCTACTTGAGACTCTGATGGCTATTCCCATTACGATGGTCACCTTAAATTAGATTAATAATTGAAGTATAAAAGTTACAGTGTTAAAGGATATCTGATATGATTTTCTTAAAAATACAAATCAATGGTATTCCTATACCTTGTCAACTTTATTTATTCTGACTCTGGGAAGCTAATTAACACCCCTTAGGCTCAGTTTTCTCTTTGGAAAATGTGATTAACTATAGCGCTTACTTTATATGGTGGTTGCAAAGAACAAATAAAACACTATATATTAAGTGTTTTACACCTAGAATGGCTTATGGTAAGTCTTTTGCATATATAAACTTCTTTTGTGTGTAAGAAGGGATAGATTGAAAAAAAACGTAAAAATCCCTTAAGACTTTAAAGGAGAAAACAATATGAGAAAGGAGAGCTGTGATGTCTGTGAGAAAATGTCCTCACACATTGTCAGGTACATTATAGGCCCAAAGAAAATGTTCTATATTCACAGAGGAAACAAGAGCTGAGGCAAGTTTTATGGACTTGGACTTGGTTTTGAATGAGCAGAGAGGATAGGGGAAGTATTCAGGTGGCAATAACCAGAACAGCCTTCCGTCTCTTCTGTTGAACATAAAGATGTAGCCTCAAAAGATATTTCTACTTTGAGTTCCAACCATGTTCCATATAGTGAGGTAAAGTTTTTTTTTTAAATGCTATGTTCATTTTTTTTACCTATCAATTTGCGTTTCAGCAGGTTGGATGTCAGTTCAGTGTAATTTAAAGGTGCAAGAAGACTTCTTTTATGAGTGAAAAAATTAATAATTCTTAACTATTATTATGGCAAATCAGTCTAAATGAAACCTGAAAATATTTATTGGGACAAAACAGATATATTCATGAAGACTTAGTGAAGTTACAGTGAATAGATGCTTACATGAGCATATTTATCTGCTCAGTATTTCTCAGTCTATGTCATCCCCTTATTCTGAATATTTATTAATTCTCACTTATTTAATGACAACTAACCTTCAAATTTCTTATTATTCTCTTTCTTCACCATGCATGGCATTGCTTTTCCTTTAATGAAGTGTCAATCTTCTGATTCCCTGTGTTGAAAATGTAATTTGTCTAGCTGTTTTAAATATCTCACCTTGCCATCCTAAGACTTTCCACATTATAGCCAACAGACCTCCTTTTTGGTCTTCCTTTTCACCAAACACCTGCACAGACCCTGTATTCCAGGCCCACACTGTCCCAGAGGGCAGCCACTAGCACACATGGTTATGAAGTACATGAAATATGCTAATCCAAATTGAGATGTGCTGGGGATATATACACAACCTTGTTTGATAACTTAGCATGAAAAATATATAACATATCTAATAATTTTGTATTGAATTATAGGAAAATGTTAATACGTTCACTATATTGAGTCAGATAATATAATATTGAAATTAATTTCACCTGTTTCTTTTTAAAAATATTTGATGAGCCCCTAGAAATGTATAACTGCATACATGGACTACATAATATTTATTTTTAGACAGAGGTTTTTTTTTTCTGGAGAAAAGAACAAACGGACATAAATTAGACACATCTTGTTTTGTTTCTACTCTTTGGGTCTGTCTTACATTTTCTCCATACATTAACCAAACATTTATTGAGTCCCTGACAGTTATCAGACATTTTTCTAAATGTTGTGAATACCCAGCTGATCACGAAAGAAATACCTAGTCTGTCCCTCTTAGAGCTTAATTTTCATGAAGTATATGGGAAGAAAAAGGAAACTAAAAAATATAATAATTTCAAATTGTGATCAATAGTAATAATTTCAAATTGTGATCAATAGCGTGTGAATAGATGATAGATAGTCCTGGAGAGCAAGATCGCTTTATAGGATCACCAAAGAAAGCTCTATCAATAGGGACATTTGAATGGAGAAGAGAACAATGAGGGTGTCAGTATTATCTTAATATGTTTGAGATACACACACACGTCATATATGTGGAAATAACTAGTTTCTACTGTAGGTGTGTACATTATGACTGACTGGTAATGACTGCCCATAGTGCTTTGCTTGATTAGCCACGTCTACCAGGGCCGCAAAGAGCTGCAGGACACATAGTGCACCATGTATATTCCCAGGCAGATGGAAAGCCATGAATATCATATAAAGAAACTATTCAAAAATGTATTTAGTTAAAAATAAATGAATTATCAAGCGAGGTTCTGATCGAAGATTTAAACTCTGTGTTTGGCATCAAAGAATGGGAAATATAATGTGGAAATACAGTCTATATTTAAAAAAAAAACGGTAGGTAATTGCACCAAGTATAAAAATTAATTAGGCCTGCAGACCTTTAATAAGCCATTTCCTGATTATCATATATGGGGTTGAAAATTTTTAATCACATTTAATTTTTTTATTCACCCCGATTTAGCCAATTCTCTTTTTATTGGTTTACATTTGGGCATCTGGTGGAGTCTTGAAACATCTGTGAAGGCAGGTGTTCACTTCTGCCTTCCAAAAGGATGCACAAATCAATACAGGATCCAGACCAACAGATGGTGTAAGTTAAAGGAAAATCTAAAAGTAGTGTGTGCAGGGGAAGTTAGTATACGCAGGTCTGTAACATGCTATAGCTGATATGCCCCCGAGTGACTTTTTTTCTTTCCATTTCTCTGAAAATTGTCAGATGCCTCTCAAGGGCAAATCCCACTGACTGTGGTTTCTCATGACATACAGAATTATTACTGCCATCCAAAAAGAAGTTCCCCCAATAAACTGCGGGACAGAACTTTCTGGGCAATTAGTTCTACTATCCCCAGAGAAGCAAAGGTGAGTCTTGGAACTTCTGAAGATATTCTCAGACTTTTTATATATTTTGGAATCTATTCATGGCATTTATAATGGTTTTAATATATCTTGCTAATCTGTACACACATGCTTTTTATAAAATAATAGTTATGATAGTTTAATCAACTGAAAAGCTTCTCCTTTAGTTTGAATCATTAACTAGTCATATATCATTAGAACAGATAAAGTAATGTGTTTTTGACAATGGTACCAAAATTAATATTCTTACTTTATTTATCTGGCAAACCTTAAGTGCCTCTACGTGTCACACTCTGTGCTAGATGACAGACACTGTGAGTTATGAGAGCCCTACCCTTCAAGTAATGGGATGAGGTGCCTACAATATAGAAAACGTAACAAAGAAATTCTAATATGTAGCAGGGTTCTATAAAATGATCACAAGCAAGATATTATCCATACATAGAGGATGTGTTTCTTCATTTTGCTTGGGATATTCATAAAACTTTGTGAGGAGGTGACTAATAAGTCTACCTTGATATATTAGTAAGAGTTTACCAAGAAAGACACATAAGGGCATTCCAAGACAGCATTGATAGATTGTTAACTCTAAGAATATTTAAAACCAAAATAGCAATGACAGACAAATCTATCTAGGTTCTTTTGAGACTGTTAGACAAGTTGCTGGATGTACAATGATAAGAGATTTCATTGAACAAATACATAAAGCCAACTTGTTAAGGTCACAGTATTTACTGTATCTTTCTGCTCCCCAGACACTTCAGGTATATATGTCATTACCATTTTACTTAGGAATATTTTAGTGGGTGTTATTACTTGGCCAATATTGTCAATAACATGAAAATCATATGTTATTGGGTCCAAACTTTATTCAGAAAATGATCATTTCACCAAGATAAATAAAATATTAAGACATCAGCCCCAGCCTTCTCCAAATTCTGCACCCCTCTTTTTTTCTTAAAATCCATATAAGAAAAGGAAGAGATGATCTTTTCAATGCTCCTTGTCTAAAAACCTGGTCTCAAGCCTTTGATATTCTGAGTTCTTTATGAATCTGTTACATAAATGAGGTAATAATGGCCCATATATATCAGCGCCTTGGTTGTTTCTTCCTTCTGTGCAGATTGAGGCCCACTAGTTCCAAAGCCCACAGGTACACAACTCAAATTTTCATATTCCCAATGTAATGAAATAACGCAATAAAAAGATTTTTAGCAATTTGGAGCCTGCCAGCTTTGCATACGTCACCTAGCATTGCTGGTAACTGATAAGATAGTCTTATGATTACAAAAGTCCAAGACACTCTTGCCCTTCAGAGCTCTCTGACACAGATTTTTGCCCTGAAGCTGAGCAATATAACCTTGACATAAGACCTGTCTTCAAATCTTCCTCTCTCCTAGGAGTTCCCTTACCCTCCATGCACTTTGGTTCTTTTATCATAAGGCTTTCTATGGTCTCATGTTCTAAGAAACTTTGTCTCTCATACATCCATATGCAAGTACCAATCAAAAAGTTCATTGTGTGTTACTGTCTCCCTTGGTCCTATCTTTTCCCTTGTTTAGCTCCTTTGAAAAACTTGCATAATCTAAGCTTCTCACCCAGTAAACTTAGAAGAACCCAAGTTCATTCAATGTTACTTCTCAATAAGATGAGATCTCTATCAAAGAACTGGGGAAGTTATTGGTATTATGAAGCAATAGAAAAAATAACAAGAGGATAAATATTCTGCAAAATATATCTAAGAATGGCTGATGTTACATGTTCACATTTTCTTTCCCCTTTTAAAATATTTTTTTTTGAGTTTGTTTATTTTGAGACAGACAGATAGAGGGGAAGGGTCAGAGGGAGAGGGAGGGAGAGAGAGAACACCAAGCAGGCTCCACACTGTGAATACAAAGCCTGACACAAGGCTCAAACTCACAAACCATGAGATCATGACCTAAGCCAAAGTCAGGTCCATAACAAACAGAGCCACCTAGGCACCTTTACTTAAACAAAACAAAACAAGAAAATTATTTTGAGAGAGAGAGAGGCACATGTGGGCACAAGCAGGGGAAGAGGGAAAGGGAGAGAGAGTCTGATGTGGGGCTCAAACTCGCAAACCATGAGATCATGACCTGAGCCTAAAGCAAGAGTTGGATGATTAACTTACTGAGCCAGCCAGGCACACCAAAAGTATTTCTCTTTTAATATGAACTATCTCATCATGGATCTTATTCATTAGCACCAAAGTATAAATGTGTGTTTACAAATATTTATTTACTCAACAGTAAGAAGGATAGAGTAAGGAAGGAGTTAGAAATGAAAGTTGACTGCTTTCATAGGGGTAAAAAGGGACTGTGTACAAGAGGAATGTAGTTGGAACCAACAAAACTGTTCTGGGATCAAACTAACCTGCAATTGGCAAAAATCTTCTAACTTCCAAATATTATTTTCTAGCAGAAGACTTTCTGTGTCAATCCTGAGGGATGAACACAATTCAGAAGAGTAATTTAATTCATTTTAAGTCCAGTTTGACCCTGGGATGATACCCTAAAGATTATTTGCTTTTTGTTTTTTTGTTTTTAATACCAACATACCACCATTTTACTACATTTAGCAGCCTGAAGATTCTTCAAGAATCTTGAAGTGGCAAATGAAATGAACCAAAAAGTAGCTTTCTAGCTTTCTCTATATTGACAGAGTCAAAGAATCACAATACAGGAATATGAATTAGTTCAGTATTACTAAATTCCCAGTTGAGTCATGCTTAGGTAAAATAAAGGTATGTTGCTTGCCACAAATAACTTTCAAAGATTCTGATAAATCTACAAGACTGATCATCCTTCATTTTGGGGGGGGGGCACCTGCTACATCCCTTCACACTAATCCCATTTACCTACATGTACTGAACTCTTCCACAAGACTTCTTGCAGGTAATCTACTGAGACTTAAGAATTCATCCAAGGTCGCCATCTATAAAAACAGGATTCAAACTTCATGGTTTTCTAATCCAAATGCTGTCTTTTAAAGAAGCACAGGTCTCAATTTCCTATCAGGGTCTTTGTCATAGCAAATCAAATGCACCTCTTGCTCCTGATTGTTCAAACCCAAACTATCCACTCAAAAATTTAACATATAATGGCCCAATTGGGGAATAAAAAAAGCCAGCATCAATATGGACAATCTCAACAAGTCACTTGGCTCTTTCCCTATATATCTTCTATTTGCTCTTCTTTTCTTGTTTCCCACCTCTCTTCAATCCTTCCTCCATAAAATATAGTCAACCATCTCTCCATGTAACCTGAATTTCTTTCTCTCATGGCTAGTTGTCTGTTTTATTTCACATTCCATGGTGAGAATCACTCTCTTAAGACGTTAGAAAAAAGCAGGTTTGTCACATTAAAAAATGCATATATATGGGCACCTGGGTGGCTCAATCAGTTAAACGTCCAGCTGAAGCTCAGGTCATGATCTCATGGTTCGTGGGTTCGAGTCCCACATTGGGCTCTGTGCTGATAGCTACCTCAGAGACTGGAGCCTGCTTTGGATTCTGTATCTCCCTCTCTCTCTGACCCTCCCCTGCTTGTGCTGTCTCTCTCTGTCTCTCAAAAATAAATAAAAAACATTAAAAATTTTTTTAAATTGCATATATAAATGAACCATAAGAAAAGGAAAAAAGGAAAGAAGGGAGGGAGGAAGGAAAGAGAAAGCCTAGAGGTGGGCATACAATTTGAAAACATAAGCAATTGCAGCATTTTATGGTTTTATGATTATGTTCTATGTTTTCTTATAAAACATACTTAAGAACCATATAGTTATTAAAATGAAATTTATAAAACTTAAGTTTATACTGTCATGGAGAAGGGAAGCAGAATCTGTACCCTTTGTTTTCATAACTGACATGATTGATTTAATGGACAATATTCCCCACTCTATTGTAATCAGATAGTTAGAGTATCCCCCTTTGCTGAGTTGTTGTTGAGAAATTCTACTGGGATACAGGACTTAAGAGGAGAGTGGCTTAGATATAGGATAGAAAACAGATTTCATTTTGATAAACTGAGACTAAATACTCTCTTGCTCCTTCCCCAGAACACATACGTAGACACAGACACACCACGAAGTGTGTACTTGGTCTAAGAAAACCTGTATTAGCAAGTCTAATATTTTTGACTTATCTGTCATAAGTAGGGGAGATTAAGAAACTAATGAATAGAAGTTGCTTTCTTGAGCTTTTAGAAAGGACAGCCAGAGGAGAGGGGTAGAGAAAGAGTCTCTCTAAGGACCGTCCACCATACTGTAAACCTGAGTTAGGAGGCTCCAAGTGAAGAAGTGTCGAGTTAATAAGGTGGTAGTAGGCATTGGAGCTTGAAATTATGGGTCACTTTTGATTAAACATTGCTCACAGAAAATAAGCCCTGGCTTTCGGTCGTACAATCCTCACTATCATATGCAAGAATTTAAAAGCCAGCACTTATTAAAACTAGCCTGAGCAATAGCTGAGAACCACCTTGGGGTGATATATTAGGGAGAAAAAAAGATTTACGATTCTCCTTAAAAATAATTAAATTCCACCAATTGACAGGGTAGTTGATTGAATTTATTTTAGTATTTTCCTGTGTTTGGGAGGGGCACTTCAGTTTAGCAGACTGATCACCAAATAGCTAAACTCAATCATATTAACTGTCATTTGGCACAAGTGAATCAACATTCCTGAGCCTCTACTTCCTCATTCTAAAATATTAGCATTAAAACACAGAGCACCAGGATTTGCTCTGAGTATTAAATATGACAACTTACATAAAAGAACTAAATCTCATGCCTGGAACACACTCAATGCTAGGTACATGGTTCTCTATAGTAATTTAAACTTCTACACCACCATCTGATAGGCAGTGAGTCCTCAATAAATGGTAGCTACTATTGTTACTTTTTAAGTTATTTATCACTACACTTGTTAATATTTCTATTACTAGTCTACTGCTCTACTCAGGATCAGGCAACAGGTTGGGGATTTTTTACACATGTTATGATAAAGCCCCAAGAGGGAATTGCTTTTCCTCTTGATTGAATTTTACTTTTTACATATTTTTATTGATTTTTCTATTGAAATTCTCCTTTCAATATGTTTTAACAATAATCCTTGTTTATGGGACCAAAGACCCTAGCATCTAGTAATAAGTTGGTTATTAAAAGGTGACATGATTTTTTATTAGGAAATCAAAATCAATAAATCATATTTTTGTCCTTAGCAGAGGTTAAATGAACAAATCATCTACAAAATAAGGTTTTTACATCATTATGAAGCTTATATTTTCAGCAGTAAGTGGATTTTTTAGCCTTCCATTGTTAGCATATGCTGGGAAACTTTATTGATTTAAATCCAGAGTTGGCAAGATGCTATATTAGAATACTGGGGTAATGGCAGCAATTGCAGCATCTTCTGCAAAGAACTGGGGGCTTCCAGGCACAGGCAGAAAATTCTACTGGGAGATTTCAAATCCAAGATTTTGGGGAAAGCTTCAGACACCAGTGTGGAGAGGAGCTGTTTTATATCTAGCCACTGTAACACTCCAATTAATTTAATCATTTAGTCACTCATGCATGTCTCTTTAACGAATAGATTCACTGATGAGTGATTGATTCCTTTATATAGAAAGGCCAATAAAGACAAATTTATTTTCCCTTCCCTCTTCTACCCCCTCCACTCCCTCTCCTCTCTTCTACTCTTCCTTCCTTCCTTCTGTTCTCTCTCCTTTCTTTCACCAAATCCTATACTTGAAATTGTTTAATAAATATTTAAGATGCTTTGAAATCTATGTTAAAGAAAACTATATAGTAAATTTTGGGTCATACATATTAGTGAAGTTAATGTTATTGATCACTGAAGCTAAACAACAATTCCATGTGTTCATTAAGGGAGAAAAACAGTGTATAAATCAGGTTTCCTTTGGACAAGTGGAACTTGGAGTTCTTGTAGTTAGGACAGTGGGAAAAAACATTAGTCAGGGCAATGGTATGAGTGAAGTGTGGAGAGTTAATTTATTCATAGATTTGATCCCCAGACAGGCATCAGTGTAATTAACTTGTAAGTAAGTGTGGAAAACCCAAAGGTCTCTGTAACTAGCTGCCATATTCATGGTTCTAATCTGGTGGGATGAGTGGGTAAATTTATCATGAGGATTAGAGGTACTAGTTCTGGGTGCACAGAGAGAATGCTTAGAAGCAGAAATGCTGTGGGTATAAAGCCAACTGCCAGGTACAGGAGAATGTTAGGAAAAAAAAATAATCATAACAGTTAAGATCACACACACACACACACACACACACACACACACACAAGAAAAGGAGTTAGAATTAGCAACAATTGAATTCAAGTTAAATCTCATCTCATTAGTCAACTGCATGAGTTTAATCAATAGTTAATACTTATGAGTGTCAATACCTTCATCTATAAAATGAAGGTAAAGTTAATAGATTCTTATCTGTTTTCATCAGTTAATTTAGTACCTACTCTGCATTTTTCAGAGAGGCCTTCCCTATTTTTGGGAAAATAAAATATCTGAACATACCATATACTTAACAATTATATACTATATGAAAATATATCATAGCATAAAAGACTATTTGAAAATGACAAATAAAACACCTTACAAATGTTATTTTTTATATCTTAGTTGAATAAATCTCTGCCATTAAGGCCAATAGCCATGCAACATATGTGTATTCACTCTCTTTTTTAATTACCTTAATACTCAATTTATAGTGAAACTTAAGGAAAAACTGAATGGATGGAAATAGTCTGGAGTCATTGTAGTCACAAATCTGCATCTAGATTCCTGCGTTTCATTTATTAAACACTTTAGTCTTTGGTTATGATAGAAGAGACAGAGTTTAATCTCTATTTACTTATTTATTTATTGGGAGAACATGCACATGTAAGGGGCGGGGGGGAAAGAAAATGATCTTATTAAACAGGCTCCCGGCTCAGCACAGCTGGGCATGGGGCTAAATCTCACGACCAAGAGATCATGACCTGTGCTGAAATCAAGGGTCAGACACTTAACTGACTGCACTGCCTAGGAAACCCAGACTTTTTAAAAATTAGAACCAAGTTTATAGATCTTGGTGGAAATAATTAATAAAATAATTAGGAAACACAATGAGAAAGTTTTCTACTTTCTGGAGGCAGATCATTTGAGTAAGAGGCTTATTCATCTTGCTACAGTTACCCTACATAGTATGAAGTTATTTGGTTCAATATTTTATTCCTGCTTATCTGACTTCAGCCACTGTATCTTAAATCCAGTGCTAGTTAATCCATACAGAAGCTGATATTATGCTTCTCAGATAATGCAAATAAATCCAAACAGCAAATGATTACCCCATGAAACAGACACATGCCATGGACTATGACCATGTTATTGTTAAGGTATTTCTGGGAGACTGTTAGGGAACAGACATTATTTCTTGTATTTACATTGATTTACATGATGAGGGCAGGAAAAATCTTTTATTCATAGGTATGTGAATTGTTCTCCATCAACATCTAGGTACCAAATATGATGGATGGTAATGATGGTTAATTGCTTTAAAGAAGGATTGCCAATTACTGAACTGGTTGGTCCCCATACAAGGTAAAGGCATCACCCAAAAGACATACATAAAGTAATTAAGAGTCCAAGAACATGCCAGCTTGATAGGACATGAGACATTGGTAGTTTCTCTGGAGTGAATAAGTAGACAAATAAATCCTTGAGAGTGGCTGAGTTCCTTGTATATGAATAAGGTAGGACAGTAAACAGAAAATGGGTTACATAATCAGTGTGTAGC
This sequence comes from Mungos mungo, assembly GCA_004023785.1. Lineage (NCBI taxonomy): Eukaryota > Metazoa > Chordata > Mammalia > Carnivora > Herpestidae > Mungos > Mungos mungo. The sequence continues at coordinate 33,005 of PISW01007620.1, forward strand.
CAAGTGGCAAAATAGAGATTGCATTATGCAGGACTATCTCTAAAATATTCAGGCTTCTGAGAAAAAAAAATTGGGTGAGATGCCTATTTGTATAAATAATTTGAACAACCCAAGTTGCAGTAGCCCAATCTGATGTGATCCTGTGAAAGAAATACTACTCTGAGACCAGCAAGAGGGATAGCGCTCACCAGGCTGTCCTTCAGAACCGCACCTGGTCGTGGTTCTAGGACAGCTCCACTGGTGCTAGTCCTGGATATCATCAAGGCATCCGGTAAACCCTACACGGAGGGAATAGTACGGGGATAGTTGGGAAAGTTGAAGAATACCCTACAGGAAGGAAATAAATGGAGATCAAAGCACACATGCATTGTCTTCTGGCCTCAGCATTTACCACTTAATAGGCACTGCTGCTCTAACTTCTTGGTGGAGAATGTCCAGGAAGCTTACTCCAAAGTCTGAGACCTAGAATTTCAATGCCTGGGACAAGAGTTCACCCACGTTAGACCTAAAAATGATGGTAGGAAGGAATTGTCTGAAAATGTCCCACACTGAGTTCCTTTGCTGAGTGTATATGAGCAGTCATATTTTCAAGCAATAAATTTACAGTTTTTCAGTGAATAGAGTACTAGGGATATTCATAGTAATAACAGGAGCTGTAGTAGCAACAATGGTAATTGTAGGTATAGTAATAATGACTAGTTAAGGTTAAAAAAGTAGAAATATTAACCACTTTGAATTGCTTAATATTTGTGCTTTATGTGCATTCATGAATTAAGAATTTTTAAACAACATTACCTTGTTACTGATAATCAAAGCTCAGAGAGACAAATTAACTTCCCCAAAGTCACAGTAAACCCTGGTAAACCCTTGTATAAATAAGGGTTTCTGCCCCAAAGAATACACAGTAGAACACTTTATCATCTCTAATCATCACAAGAAGGGTATGTACAGTACCATAGGTATTGTGAGAGAAAGACCACATTCACATAACTTTAATTATAGTATAGTGTTATAATTATTCTGTTTTACTATTAGTTATCATTGATAGTCTCTTACAGTACTTAATTCATGAGTTAAATGTTATCATAGTTATGTATATATGAGAGAAAACATAGCATATGTGGGGTCTGGTATTATCTGAGGTTTCAGGCACCCCTGAGGTGTCAGGGAGTCTTGGAATATATCCTCATGGTTAAGGGTGGACTACTACACTGCAGTTGCTGGTCTTGAAATTATCTAACCTGCTCCTGTGTACTCTTCATCCTGCTAATAATATCTTCATATGGGATTAAGTCCAACCAGACAAAAAAGACACAATGATCTCGTCCTCAGATATTTTTCTTATTGTACCTCCACATGATCAATAATTATACTTTAGGTGTTAAGACTCACGGACTCAAGGGAACTTCCTCCAACAGATTATTTTTCTCTTGCCGTAAACAATGGAAGCATTGCTCCGTGAGTCTTTAGTATCTTTGTTCCAAATTATCTCTTGACTAACATTTTGTTTTTAATGTTTATTTACTTTTGAGAGAGCACAAGTGGGGGAGGGGGAAGCAGGCTCCAGGCTCTGACTGTCAGCACCGAGACAGACATGGGGCTTGAACTCATGAACTGTGAGATCATGACCTGAGCCAAAATTGGACATTTAAGGGACTAAGACACCCAGGTGTCCCCCCACCCCCACCCCTTGACTAGCTTCTAACAGTTTCTAAGAGCCCACTGAGCAGGGCATTATCACTGACAGAAAATATTTTTTTAATTTTGTATAATAGGGTAGGTATTCGTTATATTCTTAGCATTTTAGCAACATTCATCAAACTGAATTTTTATCATCAGCTTGCTTATCTTTGCTTTCCACTAAAGTTGAAGTTCCTTGAGGGCAAAGCCTATGTTTCATTTGTTTTCCTATGTGTAAGACAAATCTCTTACTCTCTTTGGCACTCACTCTTTTCATCTGCAAAATGAATGTAATGTTTTTTGCTCCTGATAGCTAACGGGGTTAAGTAGAAAACCAACCTAAGACAATGAAAATAAAATTGGCATATTAATTAAATTCCACCTATGTGAAGAGGAATATATCCCAATTACTAGCATATGGTAGCCTTTCAATAAATGTTGGTTGTTGATAATGCTAACTGCAGACCAAGCAACATCTGTTTCCTCAGAAGGTTAGTCTCTATTTAGATTCTATCAAGACCTAGACATAGAAATCCCATCAACAGGCCATGCATATTCTGGTCTACAAAATCATCAGTAATAAATAAAGCATTGTTCTCTTAGTCTGTTGAGGCAATAATTACTCAAAATTAAGAAATTTCAGCTCAGCTCATCCCTAAACAGTACAACAAAAACTTTGGATCCATAGATTCTTTTATTATTGTATTACATATCTAATTTTTGCATGCATGCATTCACCATTTACTGTATAATAGACAGGAATCTAAGTCCTGAGGAAACATTTAAAGATCTGCAACTGCTCTTCCTTTCATGAGTCCCACTGATCTATTGAGGAGATAGTTTGAAAAACAACAAAACTAAAAACAAAACAAAAAACTCACAAGTAATTGGGGCTCTAAGGTGGGTTTTCATTGGGTGGAATGGTAGAAACAAGAGGAAGAATATTTCTAAAGCACTGTGGCAGGAGGCCAGATCAAGGCCTCACAGAAGGATCACATCTTCCTTGAATTTAAAAAATGATTGGGAAGGTACAGGATGATTTTGTTTGAGGACAGGGTCAGGGATTCCAGAGAGACTTTTTCCAGCATGTCAACGTAAAGGTGGTAAAGAGGGGCTGCAGGAGGCATTTAGCATCAAGTAAAGTACATGAGTTCATGAACCAGGACCAAGTATCTATAAGAAGTTGTTGTTTAAGTGGCCAGACCAGGGAGAGTTTCTGAGGTATCCTATAAGCAAAAAGGCAGGCCTAGCAGATTTCTCAGCAGAGTTATATGAGCAAGCAAATATTAGATTTTTACTTAATGAGAGTAGTGAGGAGGGATGGGGGACCCAGAAGTACATAAAGAGGCCAAAGAATATAACAAGGGTTAAAGAATATAACAAGAATCAAGGTTCTAGAAGGGCTTATAGCAGTTCTTTACATCTTTTTTTCTTTTTAATATAAAATGATTAATTTTTCTGCTATTTATTTTTATTAAGAAATCATTTTATAAGTTAAATCCTATAATAAGCTTTGTCTCATGCCAACTCTGATCTTTGGGGGAGATGCCTGCCTCACTGTGTTGAGAAAGATTCTGAGGCTCTACCTAAGCTTCAGGGGAAAAGAAAACTTGATGGAAGGGTAATGTATGTAAGAGCCGACGTAAAGGGGATGATGACACAGTGAACCATATTTTTATATCTCTGATTTCCATGTCTTTTAAATATAATAAAACAGAGATTTTCATGTGTTAGTCATAATGTAGGAATTCCAGAGTTTTAACTGGTCATTCTTTACTGTTCTACCTTACTCTACCTACCTAATAACATATGGCCCAATTGCCTCCTAGAATATTTAAGTCTCTGAAATATATAGTTTGAAAACTAGCTTAAAATGCCCTGGGGCACCTGGGTGGATCAGTTGATTACCTGAGCTCAGGTCATGATCTCTGGGTCCATGAACTGGAGCCTGGTGTTGGGCTCTGTGCTGACAGCTAGCTCAGAGCCTGGAGCCTACTTCAGATTCTGTGTCTCCTTCTCTCTCTGTCCCTCCCCTGCTCACACTACTTCTCTCTCTCAAAAATAAACATTAAAAAAATTTAATGCCCTTATTTCATAGATGCGAGAACTATTTTCTGATGGTTGAGCTGCAATAGCTATTTTCATGAAGAATTTACTCAATAGTAGGGTATGCATTGTTTTTAACAGATCATTTTGCAATAACAAAGGATTCTAGGTGAAAGATTCTCCTCTCAATGATTTTAAAAACACAGCCTCTGACTAATGAAATACCTTACAATTTCTAATTGGTTTTGCTGTCCCTAGTCCATCTTAGGTGAATAATATCATTTAAATATTTTCGGTAATTTTCCTTTAACAGGCTTTTAAACTTAATGTTTCTCCTTTGCTTCAGGACAACATCTTTTAATTGCTCTAAATTATCAGTGATGTCTGTAGCATTTTCACTGAACTTGGATTGATTTCAATTAACTTTCTCACGCTTTTGCATAAAAGCAGTCTTTTTCAATTTGCCTAATTGGATCACATAACCTCTTATTGCAGAGGAATGACAGTCCTTAAAAGGTTGGAAAAGGAGACACAATCAAGGTTGTTTGCTTCCTAATGTCTCCTTTTGGACTTTCCAGTTCTGCTTGATCAAATAAAGCCACTGGCTAAGAAGGTAGGTTAGAAAGTTGAAATAGCATATCCCACCAATGGAGCCCTTGGTATTCCCCAGACTGTATTTTAACTGTACAGGGATGGCCAAAGATAATTTGTTATAGTCTGTTCAAACACCTCTGCCACAATTAGAACACTGCCCTTTTTCCATTTACATCTGCCTGTGCATATGGTGGACGCAATAGGCTCTCAATGTCTGTGCCAGTCTGTATATATTCCAGGTTGTGGGTAGAAGTCTGCTGGTATTTTTATGCAGGATGACTCCATTATGATTGTTGAGTGGTAAGAGATTGTGGTTGAGGAGACAGTGAAAAGCAGTTATGAAAAACTAGGAAGTACCAAAAAAAAAAAAAACCCAAAACCAATAACAACAAGAACAGGAGACCTAGAACCTCGTCCATACCAAGAACTGAAGCAATAGAATCAAGGCAGGAAAAAAGCAGTTGGTACAAAACCTCAAGAGTAAATTAAAATGGAAAAAAAAAAAAAGAATGCAACAAGGATAAAGGAAGTTGGGGGTTGTTTTGTTTTTGTTTTTGTTTTATTACTGGCATGTCTAATGAATGCAAGAAAATCAAGTGAAAAAGAAAATACTAAGAATTTAAGGGAGTTAACTCAGAGGACTAGTTACAAAATTAGCATGCAAAAAAAAGTTTCTTAAATAGAAAACAAAGAATAACACAATGAGGATGAAGAGATCTTATTTAACGTCCCATGAAAATATGTTACAGTTATGAGTAATCTTTTAAAAAGTGAAAGATTTATGTAATGTAATGACAAAAAGAATACTCAGATATATAAAAAATAATCATTATTTTGGGGTAAAACTCAATGTTTTAAAGAAAATAATTCTCCTTAAGTCAATCTAAAGTTTTAACACAATTGTAGAATAGGTTATCAGCAGGACTTTGTAATCAGAAATAAACAAGCTGATTCTAAAGAATAAGCATGTAGGAATCACGAGAAAAATGTGGAAAAAAATAACAAGGGTAGAACACACCTTGTTAGGTAATTAAAGAGATTTAAACACTACTACATATATATACATACATATGCCAGTTGGCTCTTTTGTTACCTTTAATTAATCAGTAACTAACAGTTAATTATCAACACATTAAAATTACTTATTAGATTACAATATGATTAATAATATATACTAAACCTTACAATAGTCAATTCAAAAGAGGTTTATACCTAATAAATTCCAGATTAATCGTGGATTTATATTGAATTAAAAATCAAAATAATACTAAAATAATTGTAAGTTATGTTCTGCATTACAAATAGAGATCTGCCTAAGATACACATCCCTAAAGTCACTCAGTAAAGATTGACAATGGCTACAAAAAAATTCAACATTTCTGTTTTGAAAGACAAACATACCAAAGGAAAAATAAAGTTGAAAACAATCAGTAGAAATTTAGGAAAGTGTCCTGTGTTTCTTGCCAGTAATATAAAAAATTACATATACCAACTCAAAATTAAAGGAATAAAAACTAAACCAAGAAAGAAGATACCATTTTCCCACTTATTTATAAAGATAATCCTTTGTGGTGCAGGTATAAATATCAACATTAGTTCACATGGGGCTAGTGAATCCTATGTGTCTAATAATGTTCAGATATATGTATTGATAACCCACACAGATGAGTAATTTCTGTATTTTTGTAAAGGCAAGAGATTGTGTATTATTTTCTATGGCTGCCATAAAAAATGCCACAGAGTTGCTTAAGCAATATACATTCATTTTCTCAGTTTTGAGGGCCAGATGTCCAAGATCAAGATGTCTGAGATATGGTTTCTTCTGAGGTCTCTCTCCTTGGCCTACAGATGACTGCCTTCTCACGGTGCCCCCCACATGGTCTTTCCTCTATGTGTATCCCTTGTGTCCCTCTCTCTAAAATCGCTCTTCTTAAAATAGGACAATAGTCAGAATGAATTGGGGCCCACTCTAATGACTTCATTTTAACTGAATTGCCTCTTTAAAGTCCCTGTTTCCAAATACAACACCATTCTGAGGTCCCGCGTGTTAGGGCTTCAGCATGTAAATTTTGGGAAGACACCTCAGCTCAAAACAGACCATGTATAACCTAAGTAGCCATCAATAGAGTAGCCATCAATAGAGTTTAAATAAATTATGGTGCATCTATAAAATAAGTACTGTATAGCCATAATAAATAATCTCTACATGTTGACTTGAAGCACTTCCAAAGATGCATAAGGAAATAAGGAAGGTAAACAATAAATAAGGAGAGTAAGGTATAGAAAAGTAAAATATGCTAATGTATTATAAAAGCACAGAGCCTAAAGGGCTAACAGTTTCTTGTTGCTCTCTCCTCCTCCCTCTTTCTTGTTTGATCACTCTCTCTCTCTCTCTCTCTCACGCACACACACACACACGTGCACACCTTTAGCTTCTCATAAGAAGCATAGCCAGAGGACTGAGTCAGTCGTAGAGAGGACACATCTTGAGGCTTAGGTGTAGCAGGGAGACTACTTTGTACTGATTATTATTTTCTAAAGTGTAGGCAATCTTTTAAAAAGAGAGAATGGAAAAAAATGGTTAAGAGATAGATTGATTCTAAGACGTGTAGCCTGTGGAAAAAATTGATGGTGATGCCCTTAACTCAGAAAATTAGTGCAGAATTAAAAAATAAAATAAAATGCATGTGTGGAAGTCAGCAGCCATGACACTCAAGCTCTTCTTTCTAAAGACCTTTGCAATGATATTGTTATGGTGTCATCCTTCTGGTATTTCAAGTAATTAAATCTTCTTCAGTAAGGTCATGCCCATGTAATATTGAACTCCATAGTAACGTCAGTCCTATTATATTGAGCCGCCAAAGTGTTACTCCACTCGTGAGACCATATTCCGCTAGACTACACTACAGACACATTAAAATATGAGTGGAATATTAAATTGACCATCACTCCACTACAGAATATGTCATCTGTATCTATTATAATGCATTGTGGCTTTCTTCAGGGGCCTAGAAAACTTTTTGGTATTGTTAGTAAGTTTCTGCTGTCTCTTTGATGTTGGTAGATATTTAATTTAATTATCAGGGTTGAATGAATTTGGTGCAGCTGAGTGATAGCTAGCTACTCTGTGGAACTGAAGCAGTCCACAAACAAATTAGTTCTCCAGATGTGGAGACTTATAAATAACCACACCAGTGCTGTCTCGGAATAAAGGGTAGACAGGCGCTGTGCAATAACAATATTTTCTGAAATGGTGGGAATATCATCTGGAGGCAGAGAATGGTTTAAGTTTTGCATTCAGAGAAGTACTCCTCATGTAACTTTCTATTGTTAGACTACTGTCCAATCAGTCATTAATTTGCTAATTCAGATGTATTTAAATCTTCAGTATGCCTTGTGTCCATTCTCCAAACCACGACAAATGCCCTTGTTCAAAGAGATCCTTAACCATCTTTCCTATTCCAGATTCATCCATTGAAATGCTGCTACTAGATTAAAATTTTATAATAAAATGCAGCTAATCTTGTGCTTCCTTTGCCCAAAATTACTTCAAAGCTTCCTGTTGGCTAACAAAGAATTTCAACTCCTCTGATCACTTTACCAAATGCTTCATAATCTGGTTCATGTTTTTCTATTATCACCCCCATGCATTTCCTCCTTTGTACTTTAGACTCTGGCAGTCCTAAAATATTCTCAGTGTCCTGCCTGCATCAAATATATTTTTAGTCTACAAAGATGCTGAAGGAACCATGTTTCAATCGAAGTACCTAACAAACTCTCTGATACTGACTAGATAATTTTTCACTTATTTTTCTCTTAAAGTTTTACTACTAAAATGTTAAAATTCACAGCCATTAATAACTTAAATAAGAAAATATCTGTAACATTTTACTGAAAGCATACCTGCTACAGAAGCAACCTCATATACAATAGGAGACTAGGTCTAGTTTGGGTGGGCATCATTATAGTGTTAGCAGCCTAACTAATGTCACCCTCTTGTCACACTGCCATACTGTCATACTTGTTGACAGGGCTGACATTCAAACCTTGGAATACAGGAAAACAAAGTGAGAAGCCTATTGTTTTAATTTTGAGCATTGTGACTCTGGTTGTTTATTTGTTAGGATTTGATTATTGTTTCTGCAGACACAGAAAGTTGTTTGATTTGGTTTTCCTTAAACTAAAAATGACATTAGCTGTCCATTTATTGATGATCCAAATGTAGGATACCATAGTGATTCAATTATTATCAAGCCCAGGTGGAGTGAAGGAGTCAACTACTGCCCAGAGGCAGGAGGAATTTCCTGCATGCAAATAGTAGTTGCCTTTTGCTCCATTGTCTGGCGTTGCATGTGGCCATGGTAATGAGCAAGGGAATAAGATCACTAAAACTTAGGTGATGTATGTATGATATTTCTCTTCTCTACGGTTTGCTGCAAAGGGTCCCAAATTCTATTTGGACTTAGAAAAGAGTTTCCCTGGTTACAAATCTAGGGTGTTTAAGTGTCATAGAGGCATTTAGAGTGACATGTCAAGAACATATGTGCAGTCTTTTGTGAGACAGATTTGAAACAGGAGGTTATAAAATACCAGTTTGGCTTCAGAGCTCCCCATTTCTTCTTGATTATCTATATGCTATTCTACCGGTCTGGAATAGCCAGTCCTGTTTCGATCCTGGCACATTTCTAGTAAGCCCCTTTGAGCATCAACTGAACTCCATTCACTTCCTTACAAAGACATTGTTTTCTCCTCTACTATGTCCTTATAGCATCAAGAGATCAATAATCTTATTCCTCATCTTTACATTTGGAGAGCCGTGCATAGTTTTCTGGCATGTAGCAGCTACTCAATGTGCACATTAAATAAATTCTAGAATTACTCACTAAATACATAAGTGAGCTAAAGAATGAATTAGTGAAGATGAGCGAAAACAATTTCTCCTACTCTAGTGCTATGAGGAAGAGAAGGCAATTAGCATAAATACAACAAATGTTGAGTAAGTTTATAAGAGATAACTGGGATCCCCCTAATCAATGTTTAATTGTTTAGCAATAAGTAACTGAACAGTTAAAGTAAATAAAATAAGCAGAAGAGAAGCACACAAAGACTGACCAGGAGAATCTCCCATTGTCAGTCTCTGGGTGGTCCTGAACAAAATGTTTCTGAGCCTTCCTCAGGTCATGTTCTAGGTTATTGGCTAAGCACAAGAATAATACATGAGCAAACACAGAGTATTTATGGTTTCTGTGCTGGAGAGGTGGTTGGTAAGGTTCAGCTCAAATTAAGCATAGGGGGAAATAAGTGAAGTCTGAGGTCAAGGTTCATTCATGTATGTCTTTCTGGGATGTGTCCACCAGCCAAGAAGTGCAGCCCATGAACTGAAGTCATAAAATCAGGATAGATGAAAAGAAGGGACCCAGAAATAAAAGGCTGAGAACTATACTAAGAGCCAAACAACTTATTTCTGGCATGTAGAGTTTTGCTAACTTCTTATTTAAATGCCTCCCTAGTTTCTCTGTAGGGTATCCCATAGAAGCTTCTAGGTTTAAAAATAATAGATTTGCTAACAATTTTAGTTTCAAAATCAGGCAAAGCAGATGGACTCAGAGGCAAAGGAGTTTTAATATTGATTATACCACTAACTGAGTTTTCTCCTTTGAAAAAATCATTTCATCCCATTAAAACCCATTAACTTCACCTGAAAAACAAAACAGGGCAGTGTGATTAGATTAGATTACAGCACTGATTAATGACAGCAATAACAGCTAGCATTTATGTGGGGTTTCCTAAGTGACAAGGACTACACTAAGAGTTTCACATCTATTACTTAAAATAGTCCTTAGTATAACCCTTTGAATCTGGTCCTTATTTAGTGTGGTCATTTTATAGATGAAGAAACCGAAGTTCAGGGTAACACTGGAATTTTGGCTAAGGAGTTTCTAACATTGGAGCCCACAACTTCCTTCAGGACCGACTCTGAGAACACTAACCATCTATTTTGTGTTTCTTGAAAAAATCCTATTCAATTATTCTGATTCATTATCCACATCAATATATTGTTCATCCTTTGACTTGTTTTTCAACTTGTTTTTGTTTTAAAAGTAGGGACTCTACATATACCTTTTGGTATACGTAGGAGTACCTAGTCACATCTCAGAAGTAGCACTGAGAAATGCCCACTTGAGTGGCTTGATGACAAAGTATTTACATTCTTGGTATATTCACAAATTTTGCTAACATTTCTTTTTAGCCAAACAAAGAAATTATTCACAAATATATTAATTATAATCAAATAATAGAAATATTGAGATTTTATTTTAAATATAGTTTATTGTCAAAGTTGGTTTCCATATAACACCCAGTGCTCACCCCAACAAGTGCCCTCCTTAAGTATGAAGATTTTAACCCAGGCATTTTTTTTTTGCCAATATAACATAAATATGTTTTTAAATACTTCAAATATTATACATTATGCAGGGGTACCTGGGTGGCTCAGGACGTTAAGTGTCTGGCTTTTGGTTTCTGCTCAGGTTATGGTCTCACAGTTCAGAGGATGGAGCCCTGCATAGGGCCAGGGGCTGGCAATGCAAAGCCTGCTTGGGATTCTCTCTCTCCCTCTATCTCTGCTGCTCCCGTGCTCCCCCCTCTCCTAAAAATAAATAAACTTAAAAAATATATACATTATGAAAAAAAGAATAATTTGCATCAGGGGAGTGCAGACAACTAAGTTTATGGTATTTAATGCCAAGGCAAACAGGCAGCAGCAATTAGAATCTTCATCAAAGGTCTTCCAAAAAGTTAGTTCTAATCCAGGCCTACTTCTGGTTCAGAAACTTCAAATGTAGATTTCCAGGAATGGATTAGAAGAAAACTATTTAAATCAGATGAAACTGGTCCATTCTGGATGTCTGAGCCAAACTGCTTGGCATTCAGTAGACAGATAGCAAGATGGTGATCGTGCTTAGAAAACCAAGTCCTTTGAGGAATTATCGGAGGAAGTTTAAGTTTGTACCTCCGGGAAGAGACAGAAGTGTTGAAGTAGGCTCTGGAAAACCAGAGACAGAAAATAATATGGAAATTTGTGCACTGCGTGCTGCATTGTATTAGAGGGGGGTTTTTCAAACTGAGCATCCCTGATATTTGGAGTGGGAAAATCCTTTGCTGTGGGTGCTGTCCTGTGCAGCAGCAGCAAACCTACCTCTACCTACTAGATGCCAAGCGCACCCCACACCCAGCTGTGACAGCACTTTGGCAAATTTCACTGCAGGGAGGGCAACATTTTTCACAGTGCCTGCCAATTTAGAGGCTGAATTTCTGACTCCTCACTAATTCTGAAGCAACATGTATCAATATGTTAAATTTGGTATGATGTGTAGGATTTGTTTCAAACTAATAATGTGCTTACTTTACTATCCTTCCTCCTTTTGTGTTTTTAAGTATTCCACAAAACTGGGATTCGTTTTAATCCGTTTATAAAACTGTCTCGACTACTGCAAAATAATCGATTCAGAACAGAACGTACTTTGTGTAATCCTTAACAAAGTAACACTAATGTAATTAGCAACAAAAAAATGGGATGTGGGTAAAAAGTTTCAGAGTGCTAATTATCTTATTTGCATAAAAGGGAGTCAATCCATGGTGCCTTAAACATGTAGGGAAAATAATGAGTCTAACCTCTTAATGATTTTAATAATGTATTTTCTTAATTTCTTAGGGATTTTTAAATAAATTAGATTCCTTAATGTGAAAAAAAAAACAACTTAAGTGTAGCAATTCTGAAAGCTTTTCTTCAGCCTTTTTTCTCTTAAATTCAAGTAGAACAAGTGAAGTTCATTTATTTAAAATCCCAATAGGAGTAAATCTCTATTTAGCTATTTTTGCATCCAACCATCCATTTTTCTATCTTCCTTTTTGTCCTTCCAATCACTTATCCATCATTTTTCATTTTAACCATCCACCCACCCTCCCATCCACCTTTCTGTTAATATAGATGTTTAGATACAACTTTTATTCTTCTCTCTTAGGCTAGGCCCCGAAATCCCTTATTTCTTATCATATCAAAAGCCAGAAACACATTTGGATGCCCATGTCCTCCCTTAAAGTCCCCCATTTCATATAATTTTGGCTTTGCAACCTGACACACTCAACTTGCCCGATTTAAGTTTGGCTTTCTGGATACATTTTTTATTTCCTGATTTTGAAGAAGTTTAGAAAGTTAAAGGTAAAAAATAATCTTAAGGATCATTTAAGTACCAGACCATGATACTCCAGGCCTGGTCTTTCAAATGTAACAAGATGCTGTCAATCCCTTGAGGGTGAACATTTTGCACTTAGAAGGTACAAATGACTGAGTAAAAGAGTGTAGGAGTGCATAGAGGGATATATATTTTATGCATTTATTATGTATGTTCTGTCTCACAGCCAAAGTGATTTGAGGCAGCCTCTGTGTCTGGCTGATAGGCAGGGAAAAAGGAAACACTAATTTTAGACATCTCCTCTTTTAGGGAATGCATCTAACATTGGCCTGTATCAATTAAACTCTGGATGTGCGGGAAATTATGGAAGAGAGTCCCTTAAGAAAGTCTTTATTTAATCACTTAGGCAAAAAGTGATGTTTTTAAATGGGAGTTAAAATTGATAGTTAATTCATATTATTTTTTCCAGATGGCCATACAATCTGAGGCATATCTAACAGGGAGACCTCAAGGAATACGGCATCTGATGGCTTCCTTTCTTCATTTCAGTGCGTAATCAAGTTTACCCTTATTACATTTCCTTTCGATATTTCAGTTGGCTTTTATTGGGTGGAAGCAATGTATTCCAGCTCTCCTGCATACCTCTTTTATAAAGCTCATTCTTCTTGGGTATGAACAAAAGTAGAGAAATAAATAAGGGATTTAGGTTTTATAGAAACAGAGAAGTTAGATCAACATGATATAAGCAAACCTTTTTAAAAATCTGTCCTATCCCAATGGAAGATTACTTCAGCCAAAGCTTGAGTGGTCTGTGACACACAGGAAAGCACTGTGGTACTGCAGGAGCAAATGTGGTATTAGGATGCCTCCATTTATGCAAACTACCTTAGAAGAGCAATTTGCTCTTGATGATGGAATACCCACCCATAGGCAAAACTCACACACACACACACACACACACACACACACAAACACACCGCCCAAAGAAAAGCAACTGCTTGCATAATAAAATAGTGCAATCAGTGTTTGCTATAGACAGAAGAAAAACAGGAGACGAACCTGAGAAGAAAAGAAATAAATGGCTAGTATCCAAAATCTACAAGGAACTCACCAAAATTCACACCCACAAAACAAATAAGCCAGTGAAGAAATGGGCAGAAGACATGAACAGACACTTCTCCATACAGGGCATCCAGATGTCCTACAGGCACATGAAACGATGCTCAACATCACTCATCATCAGGAAACACAAATCAAAACCACACTGAGATACCACCTCACACCAGTCAGAGTGGCTAAAATGAACAAATCAAGAATCTATAGATGCTGGCGAGGGTGTGGAGAGACGGGCACCCTCCTGCACTATTGGTGGGAATGTAAACTAGTGCAGCTGCTCTGAAAAACAGTGTGGAGGTTCCTCAAAAAACCATCCATAGAACTCCCTTATGCACTGCTAGGGATTTACCCAAGGGATACAGAAATGCTGATGCATAGGGGCACATGTACCCCAATGTTCCTAGCAGCAATGTCCACAATAGCCAAAACATGGAAAGAGCCTAAATGCCCATCACCTGATGAGTGGATCAAGAAGATGTGGTATATATACACAATGGAGTACTACATGGCAATGAGAAAGAATGAAATCTGGCCATTTGTAGGAAAGTGGATGGACCTTGAGGGGGTCATGCTAAGCGAAATAAGTCAGGCAGAGAAGGACAGATACCATATGTTTGCACTCATAGGTCTAAGAGGAGAACAGGAGAAACCTAATGGAGGACCAGGGGGAGGGGAAGAGGGAAAGAGTTGGGGAGAGAGAGGGACGCAAAACTTGAGAGACTACTGAATGCTGAAAATGAACTGAGGTTGAAGGGGAAGGGGGATGAGGGTAGAGAGGTGGTGGTGATGGTGGAGGGCACTTATGGGGAAGAGCACTGGGTGTTGTATGGAAACCAATTTGACAATAAACTATTTTTAAAAAATTAAAAAAAATAAAAAGCTAAAAAAAAAGAAAAGAAAAGAAGTAAATGAGTATTTTAGAAGTCTGTAGCCAATAGACTTAGATGACCAGTGAAAATTGTCCAAGGCCAGGTGGTCTCAAAATATTAGAAACAGGAATGTCTATTATTTTTTTTTTTTACATTTTTAGTCTTATGAGATTATCTGATTCTAATGTCCCCAAACCTTCAAGAAAAATACCGCACACACAAAGCATTCCATGGCAGTATTTGGGGGTAAAGAACAGAATTGCTTTCTGGAGGGTCAAACCAGTGATAAAAATGGGACAGTTACATGAAGAAGAATGAGGATTTCTCTCAATCAGTTGAAGAAAGAAATTAGAAGAAGTGGAAAGGAAAAATTCAATCAAATCCATAAATGGTCAGAGAGGGACAGATACATAAATTCTCCAAAGGTAGGTAACACCCCAATCCTGTTTTGGTTCAATATCAAAGGACTATTTGACATAACTGATCTCTGAATTATACACCGAGCATCATAAAGATCTTTTATAAATGTAAATAAGGGAAAAACTAGATCATCATACTGAATCAGAAACATTACTGGGTGATATTTAGAAAGCATGGATTTTAATTGAGACCCTGCCATTAATTTTCTCATTGACTGTGGCAAAATTATGCATCTTCCATGATCTCCAGCTGTAAAATGGGACCATGTAACTAAGTGTTTCTTCAAGTCTTTTGAATTCTTACAGGCATTGTGTAATGTGTTGACTGTAGTTAACTCTTAATATGACACAATCAGTTTGCCATTCACAGGTTACTACTCCCTTTCATTATTACTTTCATAAATATTTTCTGTTATTTATAGTACTAATATTCATAACAGAGCAGTCATGAAACGTGTTGTGAAGTAATAATGTTTTTCTCTTATAGTAGAATGGGATCAGGCTATGAAAGTGATGTCTAAATGAGTAAATCTGATATAAAGGCATATAATCCTGTGTGCTGCATTACCTCCTAGCCATCATATCTGTGTGGGGGTGAGTGAGTTTTTTGGACAATGGCCAGCCTCAGAGGTTGGGAGCTGAACAGCTTGTCTCTACTTTAAAGACATCTCACTAGGACACATGTCTGGATGATACCCTTTCCTCTTTTACAGCCATAACTGTCTAATAACATGGCACTTTCTGTAGGCTAGCTCAGCAAATTCTGCTCATTTAAAAAACATCAATCTCCTGGCTGGATTTACCTTTCTTTCAAAGACTGTAATTTGATTGTTTTCATGCTGTGAATTGATAGATGAAGCATTCAGAGGGGCACTGTGATTCTGAGTGCAAGTGGAAGACTCTAATGGTCCTGTCTTTGTCTGATAGGAGAAAACTATTAATTAGCTTTCTTTTCCATCCTGGTTTCTTTTTCTGAATTCATGAAAAGTTTAAAAATGGTAAACAGATGCAATATCTGTATCTACACTATGTCTTAGAGCTCCATTGCTTGCTAGAAAGCAGTACTGTGGAATGGTCAAGGGAAGGAACAAAAAAATTTGGTATCAAACAAATGTAGGTTATGTCTAGTTCTGTTATCAGCTGTGTGACCTTGGGCAAAGGCTTAACCTCTTAAACTCAGTTTCTGGAACAGCAAATCAGACACAATTATGGCACTTGCTTCACAGTGTAGTTTAGAAGATCAGATTAAATAATATATGAACAGTGTTCAGAACAGTGCCTGCCACAGCATGACCCTCAATTAACACTAGTTACCATATTTTTTTTTTCCTTTCTGGTATTATGTGGATGCTACCGGCCTATACAGTCAAATTATAATATGGCATCAAAATGTTTGACCTAGAGATGCCCTTCGAAATAGTCTACTTTCCCTTAGCACAGCTCTTATTTCCCATCTCCTAGTCAGTTAGATGCCCCAAGGTGAGTCAGGGACTTACTGCCTAGAGTCAATTACATGGTTGACATGAAATACTAGGTTGTCTGATTTTCCAACATGCAGGTCTTATGGAAGTATTTATTCTCATGCACAAGTCCTAGTCCATATAACTTAGTACAAAATATAGACCTCTCCAAATACATTTTTATCTATTCAGATCCAACTAGTATCTACTGTATTAACATCTGAATGCCATTCCTTAAATAAAATATTTCATATGCCTAAATACTGTCATTAAATCTTCTCAGTTCCTATAACAAATAATTAGTCCTCTCAAGTACTATTTCTCTATTTAAATAATTATGCCTATTGTAATTTAATGAAACTGTGTCTTTACAAGGCTGTCTGATCTTGGTATTCTTCAAATCAGGAGTGACACTCTATTATCCTTGAATCATCTGTGCTAATGTCCACTGTATCCTAGGTGCTAGGTCAATGGTAGCTTAACATAGGTTTTCTTGGCTATCTGGAAGTAGACTCTTCCTATGAAAACTTTTATAAACTGAAATGGCATCAAGTGAAAAAGCTCTTACCATTAGTTTACAGGGAAAACTTTCTGAGTGTTCCCAGACCGCAAAAATAACCTCTCTTAGGCTTTTCTGATACCTTAGGACACATCTTGCTAACAGACACACAAAATAAATTGAGATAAAGCAAAGATGCTTACAGACACAGCTCAAAGCTATGGCAGCTTGATGCCAAGATGCTGAGTGTAGTTGCCAGGGAAGGAGCTTAGCAGTGCACCTCTTACTGCTCAGAGCATCTCTATAATGGCTTGCTGCAAAACTAGACATTATTTTATTTATTTATTTATTTATTTATTTATTGCTTGTTGCCTTGCCCTGTAAAAGCAAAAATCCTCTTTGGACTTGTTTTTTCTTTGCAAAAGCAGGTACTAATACAGGTCTTTAATAAAAATGAAGTGGCATAATAAAGACTTTTGAAAAGCAGGGATACCTGTACACCAGAGGTGAACTTAACCTAGCTATAAAATTCTTAACTCAGAAACCTCAAGTCTTTCAGTTTTCATTCAGTTCACTACTTAATTCTAGGTCCTTTATGTTCTACATAGCGTGATTAAAGAAAAGACACTGTGGGTGCTTTTTGTTTGGAGAAGAAATCGACAAAAAGGTACCTTTGCAGAGGAAGCAAGGTAAAATCACTGAACCACTGAATTCTTGAGCATGAAGATACCTTACACTTTTTTTCCCAATATTTCTTATACTAATAATATTAGGATCAAGTACTACTGGGTCAGAGTATATTTATCTAAGGCTCAAGATTGTGCATTTTAACATGCCCCCTCGGTGATTCCTTATGCAAAAAAAGCTAGAGAATTACTTCATTTACACATACTCATGATACAAAGACATGAATGAGACCCAGGAGCAAGAAGATGCTTGTCTAAGATTACCTCCCTCAAACTCTTTATTCTAAGCAATACTTGCTTTTTCTTCTTTTTTAATTTGAATTACAGTTGACCTACAATGCTATATTTATTTCTTGTGTTCACGTAGTGATTTGGCAATTCTGTAAATTATATAATGCTAGCCATATAAGTGTAGTCACGATCTGTCACCATATAACATTATTATAATACTGTTGACTATTTTCTCTACGTTGTACTTTTCAACCTCATGACTTATTTATTTTATAACTGGATGTTTGTACCTCCTTTTTTTTTTACATTTTATTTAGTTTTGAGAGACGGGGAAAGACAGAGTGTGAACAGGGGAGGGGCAGAGAGAGAAAGAGACACAGAATCTGAAGCAGCCTCCAGGCTCTGAGCTAGTGGTCAGCATAGAGCCCGACACAGGGCTCGAACCCACGAACCGTGAAATCATGACCTGAACTGAAGTCAGATGCTCAACTGACTGAACCACCCAGGTGCCCCGAGTACTTCTTAATGTCCTTTACCAATTTCATCCATCCTCCTCTAGCCTCCTTCTGGCAACCACAAGTATAGTCTCAGTATTTATGAGGCTATTTCTGTGTGTGTGTGTGTGTGTGTGTGTGCACGTGCATGCGCATTTCAGATTCCACATATAAGTGAAATTATATGGTATCTGTCTTTCTCTTTCTGACTTATTTCATTCAGCATAATACCCTCTAGGTTCAACCATGTTGTCTACAAATGGTGAATTCTCATTCTTTTTTATGGTTGAGTAATATTCCATTGTGTGAGTGTGTGTGTGTGTGTGTGTGTACACATGCAAACATATAATATACATTATACACACATATAATATATATTATACATATCATTATATATACATATGCATGTATATATATATATATGATCCATCCATCTATAGATGGATACTTGGATTGGTTGCATATCTTGGTTATTGTAAATAATGCTGTAATAAACATAGGGGTACAAAGGTTTTTTAATTGTTTTAATTTTTTAAACTTTTTTTAACATTAATTCATTTTTTTATGATAGAGGGAGAGAGACAGACAGACAGACAGAATCTGAAGCAGGTTCCAGGCTCTGAGCTGTCAGCACAGAGCTTGTTGTGGGGCTCGAACTCACAAACAGTGTGACCTAAGCTTAATTCAGACACTTAACCAACTGAGCCACCTAGGCACCCCTTGTGTTTCCATTTTTGAGGCCAATATCCAGCAGTAGAATTGCTGCATCATGTGGTATTTCTATTTTTAGCTTTTTTAAAAATGTCTTTATTTTGAGAGAGAGGCAGAGAGCGAGTGGGGGAGGGTCAGAGAGAGAGGGAAACACGGAATCTGAAGCAGGCCCCAGGCTCTGAGCTGTCAGCACAGAGCCTGATGCGGGGCTTAAACCCACGGACTGTGATTATCATGACCTGAGCCAAAGTCGGATGCCCAACCAACTGAGCCACCCAGGTGCCCCTCTATTTTTAGCTTTTACATGAAACTCTATACTGTTTATCATAGTGACTGCACCAATTCCCATCCCCAGCACTATTTAGATAAATCTTGGCCAATAGGAAACATAAAACTGTTCCATCGTGTCATGTCAATTGCCTAGTGTGAGCTGATAGTCAGATCACATGGTCTGTACCTAAAACATCAGGGAAGACTTTTTATTTGTTCTTTAGTAGGATATCAAGTCCATCACAGAATTCAGCATTTTATAGTTACTTGTTTAGGTTTAGAATCAGTATCTTTAAAGGGATCTCTCTCTCTCTCTCTCTCTCTCTCTCTCTCTCTCTCTCTCTCTCTCACACACACACACACACACACACACACACACACACACACTTCAAAGTTTGGGAATAAAAAGTAAAATTTTGTTATTGGATTATGTCCTGTCTTTATCAGTCAGACCAATTTGCTCGTAAATCTTTGGATAATTGGCTCTGCTGTGTCCTAACTCTGTGAAACCCAGCTCTCTGCAGAGCTGCTTTATACAATGTGACCTCCCCGAGGATATTTCTCTGAGTTTTGCTCTTACATGTTCTCTAAAACTTTTCAGCCTAAAAATAATTATAAGAACTGATGGCTAGTCAGAAAATGTGGACTTGAACTGCTCATCATAAAATCATTTTTTTAAGGAACAATTCTTTTGATTGCAAGGTTTAAACAGCACACGGCAAATTGATGAGTACCAAATACACATTTCAGAATCAGACTTCTTCCCAGACCTGTCTCCAGGAAATCTAAACCTCGGGGCAAAGAAGACATTACCTCCCCTTCAAGACTTTCTCATTTTATTTTATTTGATTTGGCTGAGTCATTTTCAAGAACACAGATGTGATCTGCCATCTTGCTTCCTTCTTCCTCTTTCCTCTCTCTTTTCCTCTTTTTCTTCATTTTACAATATTCCTTCCTTCTTTCAGTGTTCCCTATAATTTTAAGCATGAAGTTTAAGCTCTTTACTTCTATTTTTGAGGGAAAATTAATATAATATAAAATTAACCATTTAAAGTGATCAATTTATAGGCATTTAGTACATCCACAGTATTGTGCAAATATTACCTCTAACTCCAACATATTTCCATCACTCAAAAAGGAAACGCTATGCCCATTAAACAATTATTCCCTATTTACCCTCTCGCTTTGGCTCCTGCAAACAGCAATCTGTCTTCTCTATGGAATTACTTATTATAGATCTTTCATATAAATGGAATCATGTTCTATAGGACCTTCTGTGTCTGGCTTCTTTTACTGAATATAATATTTTCGAAGTTTATCTATACTGTAGCATCCTGTACTTTGCTACCTTTTTATGGCTGAATAGTATTCCTCTGTATGTACATGCTACAATTTGTTAACCTATTCATCCGTTGATGGGCATCTGAGTTGTTGCCATATTTTAACTATTATGAGTTAGCACTGCTATGAATATGTGCATTCCCCTCTTTGAGTATCTGTTTTCAATTACTTTGAGTCTATACTTAGCAGTGAAATTGCTGAATAATGTGGTAGTGTTATGATTAACTCTTTGAGGAACTGCCAAACTGTATTGCATAGCAGATGAACCATATTCTACTCCCACCAGCAAGGTACAAGTGTTCTAATATCTCCACATCCTCCCCATTTTATTTCTTCCATCCCTTTCTTTTTCTCTTCCTTTCTTTTCTTTCTTCTTTCTTCTTCCATTCCTTCCTTTCCTTCCTTTTCTTCCCCTTCCCTTCCTTCCATTCCTTTCCTTCTTCCCTTCATTTCCCTTCTCTCTCTCTCTCCCCCCACCCCTTCCTCCCTTCCTCTAGTATGATCACCCTATGTTATTTCCTCTGCCTGGGACTTATTTGCTTATATTTCCTCTGACAATTATTAGTTCTTTAAAATTCTTCTCAGATATCGATTTATGTTACATCTTCTCTTTTAGGTTTGGACTGGTTTTCTTTCTAGAAATCATGATATCCCCCTTTACTTAATCATATCATCTTGTTAATGCCAAGTTTCAACTCTTTCCTTTATGGAACCCACTTCCCAAATCTTACCTTGGCATGGTCATCTTTAACGCTCTAAGTGTCTACATAACATTTGCAGGAGGTTCAAAATCTGAATGTGGCTTACACTGCTCTGACTGTTCTAACCCTGCGTCTCTTACCCTTCCCCACATTTATATAATTCCCATTTTCTTTCCTTGCCTTTTTCTTTCTCTCTCTCCTAATTTTCCATGTGCCCCTTTCCTCTCCTCTCATCTCTTACCTCTCAGCCTGCCATCACTCACTTGCCATCTCACTCAGGGGTTCTCTCTGGTGCCATCTCTGATCCTCTCCTCGACATACACTCCGTTTAGTTCTTCCAATGCCCTTTGTCCCTCTCTTCACCCCTATTTCCTAAACTAAGAAAGCTCCCCCCCTATGCTACCCTATATACAGTTGACTATCTCAACATGGGCTACCTAAGGGATGCCTCTCCTGAAATCTTAGACTAATTCCCTTCTGATATTTTCTCCTAATTTGCATCAACTCATTTTTAAGATCCTCTTTTCAGAAAAATCTAGACATTAGGCTGTAGCCAAATTGTAACGAGGTACACAGTTTTCTTCCCTATAAGGCAAATGGGTTGTGAGATCCAGAGTACCGCATTGAACATACTAAAATAAAACTATATATATAACATGCCTCACACGTGCTCTGCAAAGGAGTAAGGTGAAATATAAATGCCAGATTTTACGGTCATTATCTCCTGACTCTGTGCATCCAATTACTCTTCACAGGTACATGGTAAAGTTAGTGTCTCTTCAATGACAGCATGGGGATACACCATTAATTCAATAATAAGGTTAAAATCCTAATTTCTATTCATTTGACCTCTATTAAACATATCACCAACTATTTATGGATGCTTCTAAAGAGAAACAAGAAGACATGTGTAATTACTGAAGACAGTTAAAGGCTTAGTACATCAGTGATACCATTCAAATAACTTTTGAAAAACAGTTTTGTCTAAGAAGTCATTTGTTTAGCTTATGGATATTTGTGATAAGCACAATAAGAAACACTTAGAGAAACTATAAAACAAACAATAAAAGGGATTTGTATTAAGGGTTTGTGAAACAATAATCTGAAAACATACAAATAAGACCCAAGTGGTGCCTACGGATCACCGTCCCTCCCTCCGTCCCTCCCTCCCTGAGTGCTGCCCTAAATCTCTATCAGCAGTATCTAGGGATGAGATCAATGTATACTCTTAAGCAGAAAACTTCATCAAGTTGTTCTTCCACAGATCTGGTGGCATTTCAAAAAACTGTTTGCCTCCATAATGGTTATTCCTGTCATAGCTGTCACATGGTGAATGAGAAGGTGACAACAATCTAAGGCATCATATGTTTTTGCCGTTTATGCAGTTGATTATTTATGATTTTTTATTTGTTATTATTTTTAATGATAATTTCCAGTCTATTAGTCTACCCCCAAACAGTGTTACTTCTCAGTGACAATGAATACAGAAAATGATAGGAACTCATGTAGGCCAAACCTTTCTCCCAGATTATACTAAAACTGCCTAACGAAGGAAGTAGTTATATGCAGAGACCACTGATGGTGAAGTCAGTTACAATGTTCCATTAAACTTAAGTAAGTCAGGATGGTACAAACCAAAAACTCTATTTATGTAAGTGTTTAAGGTGAACTTTAATAAGTTATAACAACCCAAAGTTTATACAGCTTCCCTCTAACTCCCAAGCATGCCATACTGGAGAGTCCAATAAAGTCTTAATAAACATCATTTGTTCAACAAAATCTAAAGTTATTATACTGAAACAGGATTATAGATACTTAAAGTAATAGCAAGACTTTTAAAATAAACAGGTGATTGATGAGTGCTGGGCTATATATATATCTCTTCTTTTTTTTTAATTTATTTTTTAACACTTATTTACTTTTAAGAAAGAGAAAGAGTGGGGAGGGGACAGAGAGAGAGGAAGACACAGAATCCAATGCAGGCTCCAGGCTCTGAGCTGTCAGCACTGAGCCTGATGCAGGGCTTGAACTCATGAACTGTGAGATCATGACTTGAGCTGAAGTTGGACACTCAAACTGACTGAGCCACCCAGGAGCCCCTATGCATTTCTTTTCTGATCCACTGGCATCCACATCTCAGATGTTAAAGGAGTCGGCAATATGGAGCTACCATATTACATACGAGTGACAAAAACAACTAAATTACACATAAACCATGCACATCCCTTCACCATCCAATGACATATTATTTAGGGAGTTATCAATAAGTAAGTCTCTTTGGAGTAAATTCCAGACAATTTTCACTTTCCATTATGCCACTGAGAAGAGGCACTGGCTCTTGAATTTAATATCTAGGGATATTTTCAAAGGTTTAATTTCATTGCAGAAAGAAAACATGCCAACGATTCACCAAAATACTTGATTCACTGTCTCTTGCATGTGGGCATGCAATGTTCATTTGGGAAAAAAAGGAAAACAAACAAAACAAAAAAAACCTTCATGGCAATGTGTTTGGATCCATTATAAAGCAAACAGATGTAAAACTGGGTAGTTGTGGATACCTTTTTATTGGATTAAAACAATGTAAACTGCACACTGTGTCTAAATGTTTAATATAAACATTTGCACTGAATATATTTGCAGATCAACAGCTGCTCAAACAAAAGCAGCAAATCTAATGGATTTCATAGTTGAAACTCCCAATCAGAATGGAGTTCACATTCACCACTCACAGCTTATTCAGTTCTTCTTGCGTACTGGTCTTTGGAACACAATGATTATCTACTCTTAATCACCTTCCAAGGAGCAATCAGAACAAAGTTACTTGCTCCTGTTTCCAGACCAAATGAAGTGCAAGGCAATTAATTTTATTCCCCAAACTCCAATTATTACTACTGATATGAAAGAATGCTTTACTATCATAATGCAATTATGCGGTGTGTTCCCATTTCGACTGGATATATACCAAAACATTTCAAAGGCAGCTGAATTCTCTATTCCTGTTCTAGGTACAATTTTTTTTAATGTTTATTTATTTTTAAGAGAGAGAGAGAGAGACAGACAGAGCATGAGCACGGGAGGGGCAGAGAGAGAAGGAGACACAGAACCAGAAGCAGGTTCCAGGCTCTGAGCTGTCAGCACAGAGCCCGATGAGGGGCATGAACGTGAGATCCGACCTGAGCCAAAGTCGGAGGCTTAACCGACTGAGCCACCCAGGCGCCCCCTGTTCTAGGTACAATTTAAAGCATTTCAGTTAAGGGTATTTACAAACCCTTGGGGTTCATGAATTGAACATTGTCTTTTGTGATGGATCAAGAATTCCATGAACTAAAGGGATTCATAATTTTAGAGGAATTTTCATCTTAGACAAGGAAGCTGGTGTGGGAGCCGGTCACTCAGTAGGTGCAGACACCACATGCATCTCGGTTTAGTTATATTACACTTTACTACTCATTGTGCACATAATAACCTTGGGAACATGATGACAATCAAGTTTCTTTGTAAAAAATGAGGGCCAACTGTTAATGCCAGTGATAAACATTAGAAGAAAATCGAGACCTCTCCACAAGTAATGATACTCCAAAAGAAATAGGAGTACCTTTACCTTCAGCAACCCACCTCATCTCACTGCAATAGCGGGGGATATACACTATTGCAGTATTAATTTAGTTATTTGTAAAGGTAGCACAGTATATTTCTCATAAATGTCAAAGTCCTAATGCATAATATTAAATGAAAGTATAATTATTCAGTTTTATATAACATCCCTTTGGGGATGATTTTTGGATCTTGCTATTCTTACGGCCTAGTCACAGGAGAAGGATATTAAGTTAGACTCTTACAGAAGGTACAATTCAGTAACTCTTTTCTGTTTTCTCAATATTTTTAAGTTGTAAAACTTAACGTTTTAGAAGTGATTAATCTTACTCCCTTGGGTTTCACCTATATCCCATCTTATTCAGAATTCAGTTCATGCATTTACCCCAAAATATCTTGTGTCCATTTCCTCTATTTAATCTATGGACAAATCTTTCTTGGAATGTACTTTCTTTCTTGGAATAAATATTGATGAAACAGTCTACATAATAAACATGTACAACTTTATGACACCTTTATTCTAATCCTGAAAATTAAGAAATTCCACACCCACCTGCTGCTGAAGTTCTTTCTTTTACAGCCTCATATTTTTTGAGAAAGTATTCTTACAAATACTCCTACAATTGCTTTATCTTTATGTTCAATCCTCTTGTCCACTTTCAGTCTACCTTTCAAAATGCTGACAAAATATTTCTCCTAGAGTACCATTTTTTATCGTGGAATTTCCCAGCTCACAAATTTTAATGGCCCTATAATGCCCACTCTCAGAAATTCAGGCAGTTGACTGTTGTTACTTGCTTTGTTTAAAATAAAAATCAATCTCTTCAAATTATTTAAGCTCAAATGTCATCAGCACTAAGAAGCGGGGAGGATCAGAAACTGCAATTCATATTTACCTCTTCACCCCTTGGAGTTGGGCCAGGCGCCTTCTAGATACCATCACATGATCTTCCTGATAACCCTGAGATGTGAAGGACGAGATTAGGACACAGCCAGTTTACCTGTCAGGGTCAACATTTTGGTTTGAGCTAGTCCCTGAGACTCCAGAAGTAGTGTGTTTATGTGAATGAGAGCAAAGGAAAAAAAAAAAAAGTTGCATGGAGATTCACGGATGAGGGAAGTATCTGGGGTATGAGACCTGCCTGCTCTCTTCTCCCACAGTGATACCGCAGAGGCCCTGTGGATTGTACCACTGAAGACCGCCGATGCAACGCCACGCCTACACACGCAAATGACTCTCAGTTTCATTTTCAGCTTACGTCAAGCCCAGTTCTACCACATCTCTTAGAGTGTAGGCCTCAGATGGCTGGCTAACTCTGGACTGCCAGTAACTCCCAGAGATTTGGTCTTTGCCCAATAAGTAGGTGCTACTGAGAGCAACTAATATTACTTCAGAGGTCAATGCATGTTGGTATTCTAAATAAAGATCTGCTACTTATTTTTTATAGTTTGTTATGTTTGCTTAGATCCTTGCCTAAATATGACAACCAGAAGGAAAGCAATTTCATAGTATATATTTATAGATATTAGTCATTCATTATTTCATTTTCTCACAAACATTTAAGTTGATATCACATGGCAGGATTTTTCCCATAAGCTTGGGGCTCTAAAGGTGGGACATTCCCTACATCAAATAATCCATCAACATAATCGAAATTAGTGATTTTGAAGCTACTCTCCTTTGGAGTATCAGAGGTTCAACAAAATGCCTCGATATTTGTCCTTTGTTTTCTTTTTTTAATTTATAAATACCCAAAAATATATATATACCAAATGAAAACAAAAAGAAAGATAAATGGAACTATATCTATGGGGTGGAAAATTATATAATCATGAGTAATGCTCACAAATTCTCATTATATGGGAATTTGTATGCATTAAGTTAATATTATAAAAATATATAACTATATCTATATATAAATTTTATATTATATATTAACATATACATAAAAGGAAATTATAAACTATATGAAATTATTAACAACAATCTCTGTGATAGACCATGAATGGACTACTGTAGGTATTTTGTCGTAATTTTTCAAATTCCATAAATAATAATATATTTACTTTATGAAAAAGAATTATAAAAATATAATAATAAAAATAATCTAATCTGCCTTCTTGTGTACACCAACTCCCATTATTATTTTTTAATGTTTTATGTATTTATTTTGAGACAAAGAGAGAGGGAATGGTAGAGAAAGAGGAGACAGAGAATCCCAAGCAGCTCCTTGTTGTTAGCACCGAGCCTGTTGTGGGGCTCAATCCCACAAACCATGGACAATGACCTGGACCAAAATCAATAATCACACAGTTAACTGACTCAGCCACCCAGGAGCCTCCCAACTCTCACTATTCTTAATAAGTACCACCCGCATAACTATGTACATTTTTGTCCAGTTTTATTGAGGCATATCAACAAATATAATTTCATATAATTATGGTATACAAAATATATAGAAAGAGTGAAATGATTATCATAACCAAATTAGCTAACACATCCAGCACCTCACATAGATGACACTGTGTGTGGTGAGAACTTTTAAGATCTTTCTTAGCATATTTCAAGTACACAATATAGTAAAGTTAGCTAAAATCACAATATACATTAGACCCCACGAAGTCTCCATCCTTTGAACAACATATCCCCATTTCTCCCATCAACCCCTGGCAACCACCATTCTAATTATTTATATTTTTTTGGATCCCAAGTGTTTGCCTTTCTCCGTCTTATTCTACCCAACATAATGCCCTCAGGACTTGTCCACGTTATTGCAAATAGCAGAATTTCCTTTTTCTCATAACTGAATAACATACAATGGCATATATATCTGTGTGTATGTATATATATGTTATATATATACA
Source organism: Mungos mungo (assembly GCA_004023785.1). Classification (NCBI taxonomy): domain Eukaryota; kingdom Metazoa; phylum Chordata; class Mammalia; order Carnivora; family Herpestidae; genus Mungos; species Mungos mungo. Next base: position 60,779 of record PISW01007620.1, read on the forward strand.
TATATATATATATATAACACATTTTCTTTATCCATTCATCCATCAATGGACAGTTACAGTGTTTCCATATCTTCACTACTGTGAATAACATTGCAATAAACCTGAGAGTGTACATATCTCTCTGAGATTCTGCTTCTAATTCCTAGATCATATTGTGTGTTGTTGACAGTTTGCTTTATTGTATTGAAGCTTTTTTATTTTGATATAGTCCTACTTGTCTATTTTTGCTCTTGTTGCCTGCGTTTTTGGTGTCATATCCAAAAAACAATTTCCAAGACAATTGCCAAACTTTCTCCAGATGTTTCTTTGAGGACTTTTTATGGTTTCACATCTTACAAATAAGTATTTGATGTAGGTTTTGTGAGTTGTGTAAGACAGGGTCCATCTTTATTCTTTAGCTTGTAGTTATAATTTTCCAATACCTCTTATTGAAGAGACTATGCTTTTCCCATTGTGTATTCTGGGCACTTGCTGAAGATCAGTTGATCACATATAAGGGGGTTTATTTTGGGGGTCTCTATTCTGTCCCACTAATCTATGGGTCTATTTTATGCCAGTACCATACCATTCTAATTACTATCTCTTTATAGTATAGTTTGAAATCAGGAAGTGTGATGCCTCCAGATTTGTTCCTCCTTTTCAAGATTGCTTTGGCTATTTAGGGTCTTTTGTGATTCCAGACAAACTTTTGAATTTTTTTTCTAGTTCTGAGAAAACTGTCCTTAGGATTTTGATGGGGATAGCATTAAATCTGTCGATCACTTTGTGTAGTATGGGCATTTTCACAATACAAATTCTTTTACTATATGAACACAGAGGGTCTTTCCATTTATTTGTGTCTTATTCACTTTCTTTCATCCATGTTTTATAATTGCATTATATATATCTTTCACTTCCTTGGCTACATGTATTCCTAAATATCTTATTATTTTTGATGGCCTTGTAAATAGGAATGTTTCCTTAATTTCTTTTACAGTTTGTTGTCAATGTGTAGAAATACAATTGATTTCTGCATGTTGATTTTCTATCCTGTACATTACTGAATTCACTTATTAGTTCTCTCTGGTAGGGTATACCACTGGTTGGACTGTGAAATTGAGTGGATCCACAGGTTGGATTCCATAATCACTAATGGTTAAGTGGAGCCCCAGGCTATGCTTTCCAGAAGCTTGCTGCCACTGGCTGGAATGTGCCTTCAGGCAAGGCTGCAGGGTGGTCTCTGCAATTGATCAGAACCACAGGCTATGCCCTACAGTCCATCAGGATCACTGGCTGGGTTCTCCTCCGAGGCAGTGCTGCTGACTGTTCTCCCTCATAGGTTCAGGTTACTTACTACCAGGATGTCAGTCCAGCAGATCAGCTGGGCAGGGTTGCTGATAGACTGCAAGCTGTATCTTTCAGCTGGGTGATGGTAGGGGCTAGGCTCCATGATCTGATCTGACTGATCAGATGGGGTCACTGTCTGGGCTGTCTGGCCCCTCAAAGCTTCAGGATGTGCTTCTTAGTTTGGTGGAATCAGTGTTAGCTCTTTGCCTAACCAGAGCCTCACACTGAGCTCTGCAATAGGACAGGGTTGCTGTCTGAACGGGCAGGGCCAGAGGCTGTATGTTCTGCAGCTGGGCAGGGTCTCTGACTTGGCTCCCTGTCTGGGCGGGGCCAACAGCTGTGCTCTGCTGCTGGGCTAGACTGCTGGCCGGAAACCAGAGCCAGGCAGAACTGACAACTGTGCTCTTTAGCAAAATAGGGCCATAGGCCTGGTTCCATGGGTGGTCCAAATGGCTGGTTGGGCTCACTGGTCAGGTGCTACTGCCAGCAGGGATGCAGTGTGACTACTGGTCACTGTGAGTCTTTCCCCTCCCTTCTTTGTTCTTAGCTCAACCTAGGTATTCTAGCCTTGTCATTTCCTCCTTGCTCCCCATGAGAAAGAACTGGACAGACCTCTTAGGAAGTACCTTGAGATGCTGTGGAAGCTAGATATCCACTTGGGGCTCTGTTCTCTGCTCAAGAAACTGTTGGCCCAGGGAGTCCCTCATAGTGTGGCATTGTGTCAGTCTCATGAAGGGTGGATGCAGTCAAAGTGAAACTGTTCCCTGTACTCTTCTCATGTAGCTTTTCTTGTATATTGTGGTCCAAGGGGATCCTTGACCTTTACCTTGGGTTCTGGGATTTTCAAAAAGCCACTATTTGTGGATAACGGCTTGTTGCTCTTTCTGTGACTGATAGATATAGCCAGGGATCTCCTATTCTACCACCTTGTTGACATTCCAGTCAGTATGTATATTTTAGTTGGATACATAGCCAAGCAGACAGTATTATTATGATTATGATAGAAATAAAAGTATTTGTAGTCAAACACAGAAAAGGCAGCACTAGCAGAAACAGCATAGATAAATATCTTTTTTGAGGGAGAATGTATACAATTCACTATTTTCAAGCAACTAAGAATCCCTCAGAAAAATCAAGCAACATTTAGACCAAGAACATGATGGAAATAATGAAGAAAGGACTGAAGCTTATCAATCTATTAAGAAAGACGGAGGAAGACGCTTTCTTCCACTGTGAACCTGGCAGAGCTCATCGCTCATGACATACTCGACAGCAAACTAAAGACAACCAGAGCATGCCCGATTTGCAGAATGCCCTTAGTCATGCACGGGTTCTCTAGCAGTTACTAAGAGTTAGCTATTAGAAGTAGTAGTCCATTCCCTTCCCCTTGTCAGCCCTAATAGTTTAACAGTGAATGGACATGATTTTAAAGATTTCTTTAAGACAGTGAATGAATTGACCTACTGTTAAGCAATAAAGGAGATGATCATGGATGAAATAAGAAAATACACTGAAGCAGTCTTAAAGATAACTTGCAGACCTGGTAAAGGTGAAGTACTTCCTCCTCGTGGTTTGTTAACAGTTCCCAAGACATGACCATAGCACCAGCCACCTTTTATTTACTCAGGCTCTGCTCCACTGTACATGACCAGGGACAGAAAAGCGAGTTTCCAATGTGTCACAGACAGTAGCCATTTGGAAGCACTGCTAGGAAAAGAAAGGGGTATAACTGATTAAAGTATTTCACATGTCCTTAGAGCTTTATGCTTATAAGATGTTGCTCTAGGTAAAATGCAAACTCATTATTTCCATTTTTTTGTCTAATACTTTTAGATGTGGCTTAATTACTCTAGATTTGAAGAGATGTTCCATTATAACATCTTAAAGTAAATCTTTCTCCCTTCATGTCAAAGGTGACGGTAATAACATTGATTGAAAACCTATTATGTGTCAGTTTTATGAGTTTGCTCTTTACAGCCTCACAACCATTCCTTGGGGTTCACGTTATTTTAAAGAAACATGGCATCCAGGGAGAGGACAAGGATCAAGAACATATCACATGTAGGTCTTACCAGTGAGATATGAAACCAGTTGCCTCTGATGATAAATTGAATAGACTTTCAACCATATCATGCTGCCAGAGTCAGGTTTAAATGTGTGCTACAAGAATAATTAATTTTAAAGTAAACTCTCATGTGTGAATTATAGGACTTTTCACAATCAAAACATGATTTTTATACTGGCATTTTAATGTGAACTTTCTCAATTCATCAAATAATTAACACCTTACACTCGAGTCAACTGTTGACCATTGAGTAAATCCTATCTCAAGGTAATTTATATGGTTTATCTAGGGTATCATGCACCGTCAAACCATATTTAAATTCAAGTTCTCCTTGATTATAGAAATCAATATCAGAGAGAGAGAGAGAGAGAGAGAGAGAGAGAGGGAATATGAATAATGGTACTTCTTTATTTATATGACAATCAAAGTAAACCTAATCAGAAAAGATGATGTAGGAGGTATTAGGTTATCATACTAATGTCCTGAGCTTAGACCAGTCACACAAGTTTAAAATCCATCTTTGCCACTACTTGGATATCCTCAGAAGACTCAGTTAAACTTACTGAGCTTCAGTTTCCTCACTTGAAAAGTAGAAGTAATAATGGCTAACTTGCAAGGTTGTTACAAGTGGAAAAAAAAGGTTTAGCAGAATAAAGGATTCACAGCAGGTGCAGAACTATGTTAATAAAATATTCAAAGTGAAGTTCAATTAAAAATTCATGAAAAATCTTCCTTGATTATGTCTTTGTGTTCCACTCAACACATTTTTGTTGACTGTCTACCTTTATGAAGCATAGTGGTCTACTAGAGCGACCAGCACAAAATACTACAGACTTAGTGGCTTAAACAACACAGATTTATTTCTCAAAGTTATAGAAACTAGAAGATCAAAATTAAGATTTTGGCTGGTTTGGTTTCTCCTGAGGCCTCTCTCCTTGATTTGCAAATATCCACCTTTTTGCTGTGGATAGACCTCCTATGGTCTTTCCTCTGTGCACACCTATCTAGTGTCTTCTCCTCTTCTTATGAGGACACCAGTCAGATGGGACCAAGGCCCATTTATATAAGCATCATTTAAATTTAATTACTATTTTCAAGTCCTTATCTCCATACAGGGTCACATTCTGAGATACTGAAATTTAAGATTTCAATCTCTGAATGTTTTCAGGGACACAATTTGATCCATAACACCAAGCGTTAGGGTAGAGGATTGAATAGAATTATGTACAAAATGGATGTGTTATTCTCCCTCATGGAATTTTAGTCTGGTGGAAGTACAGATGAACTACAAGGCCATCATAACATGATGTCATACATTTCTGTAGGGGAATCACAGGTTGAGTGAAAGCAGTGAGTTGGACCAGTTTGCTTAGATTTGTGGGTCAAGAGAAGACAGCTATGCAATTTCTTCTACATCGACAACATATATAGAAATAGAAATCAGCTTTGCAAAGGTAAGAGAGATAAAGGGTACTCCTGGCACAGACGACAATGAGTACAAGGCCCTAGAATTGAGAATATGCATTTAAGAAACTGAAGAGAGGCAGAAGGTTAAGAGAAGAGAAAAGAAGAGTAGGCAGAGATAAAAAAGCATGGCACAGTCATAATACTCCTTTCAAGCTAAATCAGGGCTTTTGACTTTATCCTAAGGGCACTGAGAACCTTGTAAAAATATATGAGATAAGAGGGGCACATTACCAGGTTTGTATTTTAGAAAGACTTCTGATCTTAGAAAATGGGGCTGAGAGACAAAAATGAAATCAGAGGCCAGTTATGAAATTGTTCCAGTATTCCCACCACAATGACCTAGAACATGAACATATCAAAAGGTATGAAACAAGTTGATAAATTTGTGAGCTACTTGTAAGAATTAATACTTGGATTGCATCAGTGGTGAGAGAGATTATATAAGATCTAAGATGTCTGTCAAGGTCTGGACTTGAACATATCAGTGGGTAGTAGTCAGACTGCCTGAAAGGGAGGACTGAAATAAATGCCGGGGGAATGATACATTTTGTTTGAGATGTACTGTTTTTCAAATAGATATATAATTGGAGATGACAAAGATACATTACGTTCTCTAGTGGGGTTGCCACTCTGTACAGTTTACTAGACCACTTTCAACCAAACTCAGCTCTATTATTTGTAAGGTAAAATTCATTTATGTTAACTCTTAATTTTTATAAGACACAACTAATTACACTAGCTTTCTTTTACCTTCTTTAGAGAAATGGTAGATGATAAGAGGCAACCAGTTTAACCCTTTTGTCCATTATTTCATTGCTTTATGAATTAACCTTCAGGTAATAGTTCTGTTCAGCTTAAAATAGGTCATGGGCCAGAGTATATGGCTCATGTTAGGGAACCATCAGTGGATGGATGGATAAACAATGGATGAATGTATAAGCAAAATGTGGTATACACCAATCATAGAATAGCATTCAGCTTTAAAAAGAAATGCTGTTTTGATATAGGCTGTAATAGGGATGACCCCTGAAGACTCTATACTAATTGAAATAAGCCAATCACAAAAGGACAAGTATTGCATGATTCCACTACAAGAGGTATCTAGAGTAGTCAAACTCTGAGACAGAGAAAGTAGAATGACTGCTGTAAGAAGCACGGGAGAGAGGAATGGGACCTTATTGTTTAATGGTAAGAGAGTTTAACTTTTCCAAGATGAGGAAAACTCTGGAGATGGACAGTGATAATGGCTGCCCAGCAATGAGAGTATATTTAAGTCAATGGCCTGTACACTCAAACATGGTTAAATGATCAATTTGAAGCTAAGTAAGCATATTTTCCTACAATTAAAAAAATTAAAAAAGTAGTTGTACAGTAAATCCTTTACTTATGGATTACATTCAAAAGCAAAAGTGTCCGTCCGTATGGCACAGGACAAATATACGGCATCAACACTCCATCATACAATCAGCAATAGGGAATGCTATCGATACATGAAAAAGGTCACATTATCTTCCATAGACATACTTTGCACTTCTTCTTTTTTTTTGACAAAAACAATATGCAACAAATGGACAACTTTTCAGCACAGATGGAGAGTTATAAACCCTGAGATCTCCCTGTCCCCACTAACAGAAGCACAACAATTAGATGCTGAGATTAAAGCTTACTAACACTTGGGTGCAGGAAAAAGAAAAAAAAATAAAAGTCAATTTATAAACAATATTGTTATGTCTGTAATTTATATAAATATTTCAGAGGATATTTAGAAAAAGCCCTTTGGTAATGAGTTTCAATACATCAAAGCAGAAATAAACACATATGTTCACAGTGTCTCAGAGAATAATACAAATAAATTATTACAAAATGAGAAAAAGATTGATTGGACTGATACTCTTTGGAGCTGCTGTTTCTTTTTGGTTAATTCCATTTATTACATGAAGTTGCTTGAAACTTCTTAAAAGTCTGGTTAATATTAGCTTGTTAAATATTGTCATAAATGTTTTAGAGTTTGGTTATTGCTTTCTTCAGATCCATAACCTTGCTTTAATAACCCACATATATTCACATCCACTTAGCAGACACATTACATTGTGTCATTAAGTTGCACAATGAGTATAATTGCTTTACTTCCTACTGATTCTCTCCTAGGTCTAAGTCATCAGAAAAGAACATTCTCTCAGAGCCTTACAGTCTGAAAGCCCCCGGCATCTGAAGGGATCAAGCAGGTGAGAGACACCATCTTTCTCCCAACACCTTAATTATTTATCACCTAGCTCCAGGCAGGTCTGGGATTTTCTGGAGACACTGTCAATCTGATTTGAATTAGGGGGGAAAAAAACAACCCTCAGAGCTCACTCTCAGTTACAGGAGGCCAAATGCCCAATGGCTGATGAGAACTTCTAGGAACTTCACATGCTCATTAGGGTATAAATGGGATTTCCTGATCTACATTTGCATATAAAAAGTGAATTCGACTAAAAAAAAAAAGTCCCTTCCAGATTAGATGCTTCAAACCCTTTAAATTTATCCCTGCTAATCTATTTCCTGCTTCTTCTTCTGGACATTTGGCTGTGCCCATTTTCACAAATTCTTAGCATTTCCTTAAGAGACCCAAGGGAAAAGATAATGTGAAGCTCAAATGATTGTTCTGGTCCTAGGCTGCAGTTGGAGACTAAATGTGAGCAAAACTTGAAACTGCTGGCAAAATGATAATTTCTGAGCATCAGTAATTTCAGTTGCTTTGACATCCCCTCAGCCAACTGGATTGAAACATCTGCATTCACTCTTTATCACTCGTTAAAAGTGATCTTTTCTTTGAGGTATAAACGGCCCCTGTGAGAGACCTGAAATGTCCACTTGGGAATGCAGGCAGGGTTTTGCAGGGGTGAGGGGTGATAAAAATATAAGTGAACCCCTTGGTTATTGTATCAAGCAAAGAACTTAGTGTGATTCTCAGGAGACCTGTGAAGGACTCTGTGACTTTGGACAAGCTTTCTAAGCTCTCTTGTCTCATTTTGCTTATTCATAACATTCCAATCTTCAAGAATTCCCCACGTTCTATCTTCCATTCATGCTGTAAGAGGTGTGCCCAGCATTTGAATATATGACTTGAGTGTGAGGTCTCACACAGGTGACCATCTAGATGCAGAGATCATCAAACTTTTATATGCATAAATATCCTTGGGGAACTTACTAAATATGAGTATTATTGCCAAAACACAGTTACAGAACCTCTGATCTAGCTAGGGATGTTTGAAACAGCTGATTGCTTTTCTAATAAAACATTAAACATTAAAACTTGTTTTGGTCAATGTCTACTGTTAAAAGTAAATGCCTGACAATGACTTCAGGCCAGTCCTGTTTTGCATTGCCATGCTATGACCTAGGCAGTGGGAAAATTTCCCTTAAGCATTCCCCACTTACCCTAGAAATGGAAGCTGTCTTGATTTACCACAGCCACATGCTTACCACTTATAGCAATGGCATACATTTGTGATTACTTGAATCAAAGATGGCACTTTTGATTTTTATCTTCTTCAGATACTTCCTTTTCTGTGAATACTGACTGAAGAGAAGTGTATTTTTCCCTCCAAATTGTACATGTCTTACAATGCCTTTTCTGGAAGTTTCTTAGTCACTAACCAATTACTACTGCAATAGTTTTCAAATTTTCACTAAGGAGGATTACCAGCACATACAAGGCAGAAAAATGGTTAGGCTTAGATGTTTGGTTTTGCCAACCTCCCTTCCCCCACAAAGCCATTACTAAAAAATGGAAGTTTCAAATCTCCTTTGCTTGCTGAATTTTCAGAGAAAATTTTAGTTGGATTTCAGAGCTAATCAGGGTAGAACCAAAGCATCAGATTTGCTCTCTCTGATATGAAACACATTCTAGTATCAAACGGCTGTAAACATGTTAGGTTTGTCTCTCCCTATTTCTCTATGTATCCACCTTCAAGAAATTACCTGAGGTTCCTTGAATGTACCACACTTAAAAAATGTGAGCCTGGGGCCCCTGGGTGGCTCAGTTGGTAAAGCATCCGGCTTCGGCTCAGGGCTTGATCTCACGGTTCATGGGTTTGAGCCCCGTGTCGAACTAACTCTGTGCTGACAGCTAGCTCAGAGCCTGTAGCTTGTTTCAGATTCTGTGTCTCCCTCTCCCTCTCCCTCTCTCTCTCTCTCTGACCCTCCCCTGCTTGTGCTGTCTCTCTCTATCTCTCAAAAATAAATAAAAAACAAAAAATTTTTTTTAAAAATGTGAGCCTGTTTTTCTTCCCGTGTTGTACTTGCTAACTCACTCCTACTCGTCTCCCAGAGCTCAGAAACTACATCTGGGGCCCGTTTTCTGAGTTTCTACAAAAGTTTGTGGATAATGTGTCATAATCCAAACTGCAGTTTACATGAATCATAAGCTTTCCTTTTGTTATCTTTCATGGGAAAGAGTCCTCTGAGGGCAGACACTGTGACTGTTGCATTTTGTTTGTTTTGTTTTTGTTTTCAATTCCCAATACCTACTAACATCTTGCTAGGTAGATGATGTGTGCCCATACTTATTTATAGGATGGATGGACAGATGGAGTGATGGATGGATACATAGAAATATAAGCCAATTTCTTTCTCAGTTACTCTCTTCTAATGTGTTACTGATATTTCTACCATATTTTTATGTTTCTCAAAGAAAAAAAAAGATAAAAGCAAAACAATTCATTCAAACAAACAACTTCAGAAGACTACCTGGATTTTGTTAGAGATAAAATAGAGAAATTAGATCAAATAACATCCAAGTCTTTGAAAATATCTGGCAATACTTCAGACCTCTCTATACTGAGAGGGTATTTTTTGTTTGTTCGTTTTGTTTTAACAGCTATTCAGACAAGATGTGAGGGATATGCTTTTAGCTTAAGAATGTCCAATAGTTCCCTGCTACGTTCAAGATAAAAATGAATGTTCTCCTTTCTAGAAACTCAGCTCTTTAAAATTGAGATCTTTCCACATTCAAGTCCCACCTGATTCTACATTCTATAAACTCAAAATCTACACAAAAAATATTTGTTTTTACTTTCTTTCTAAATTTAAAATTCAAATTAGTTAATATATATTGTCATCTTTGGCTTCAGGAGAAGCCAGTGATTCATTAATGCCCAGTGCTCATCCTGAAAAGTGCCCTCCTTAATGCCTCCCATTTAACCATCTTCCCACCCAACTCCCCTCCAGTAACTGTTTGTTCTCTGTATTTTTAAGGGTTTTTAAATTTTTTTTTAAATTTATTTTTTAGAGAGGGAGAGAGAGAAAATGTGTGAGTGGGGGAGGGGCAGAGAGAAGGAGAGAGAGAGAGAGAATTCCAGCAGGCTCTGCACTGTCAACACAGAGACCAACACAGGGCTGGATCTCAGGAACCGTCAGATCATGACCTAAGCTGAAGTCAGGAGGTGGATGCTCAACCAACTGAGCCACCCAGGTGCTCCTGGTCTCTGTATTTGAGTCTCTTATGTGGTCCTTGGGTGGCTCAGTCGGTTAAGCATCTGACTTCATATCAGGTCATGGTCTCTTGGTTCTTGAGTTCAAGCCCCTCATTGGGCTCTGTGCTGACAGCTCAGAGCCTGGAGCCTGCTTCGGATTCTGTGTGTGTGTGTGTGTGTGTGTGTGTGTGTGTGCCCCCTTTCCTGCTCACTTCTGTTTCTCTCTCTCTCTCTCAAAAATAAAAAAAATTAAAAACAAAAGAGTCTCTCAAATCACCATGAAGTTGTCTGCACCTGGAAAGTGGTTACCATCTAGTAATACTTCAAGACTCAGTTCAAATGGTTATTCATTAAACAGCTTGTCTTGGCAAATATGTTCTCTTAAAGTGATTCATGACATTATTTTTTTTTTAAGTTCTTCCCTCTTCATCACTGTCAAAATGTGATCAAGACTTTCTGAAAATTTCCCTGAAATGTGTCAATTTCCCTGAAAATAAAACATGCATCATTTTGTTGTAGTAAAAGCTCACTATATGTGATTAAACACTGGTTATCATTTAAGTGAAATAGGATACTATTCTTTTTTTTTTTATTGTTTAATGTTTATTTTTGAGAGAGAGAGAAAGAGAGACAGAGAGCCAGTGAGCAAGCAGGAGCAGGGGAGGGGCAAAGAGAGACACACAGAATCCAAAGCAGGCTCCAGGCTCTGAGCTGTCGGCACAGGCACAGAGCCTGATGAAGGGCTCAAACTCCGGAGCCATGAGGTCAGGACCTGAGCCAAAGTCAGATGCTTAACCAACTGAGCCACCCAGGTGCCCCAAATAGGATACTGTTCTTGTAATGTTATCATTTAAATGATCACAGAGTGAAACTGATCATTTCTAATACCATTCTACGAATGTTAGCATTTATACAGGTCTATGAACTCTATGAACTGGATGTAGAACAAACCCTTCACCCTCAACACACCTCTCTGGTTATCCCATTACAGACTTATCTTTTCCTCAACCTAATAGTTGGCAATCACTAATCTGTATTCCAGCTCTATAGTTTTATCTTTTTGAGAAAGTCATATAAATGGAATCATGAAATATATAATCTTTTGAAACAAGTGTTCTTTTTCACTAAGAATAAGTTCTTTGAGATTTTGTCAAGTTACTGTATCTATCACTAACCCATTCTTTCTTATTTCATTTTCCATAGTATAGATGTACCAGGTTGTTTATCCACTTACTCATTAAAGGATATTTGGATTGTTTTGAGGTTTCGGCAATTATAAATAGAGCTGCTATGAACATTTACGTATAGGTTGTTCTGTAAACATAATTTTTCATTTTTATAGGATAAATACCCCAGTGTAGAGTTTTACTGAGATATAACTGATATACAAAATATGTTTGGATTTATGCATACACCTGTGAGACCATCACCACAATCAGGGTAAGAGACATGTCTATCACCTTCAAGGTTTCCTTGTGTCATGTGGAGATTATTTTATGTGCTAACTTCATTGGGCTAAAGGACAACCAGATATTGGTAACACATTATTTTTGAATGTTTCTGTGAGAGTATTTCTGTAAGTGATTAGCATTTTAATCAGCAGAATGAATAAAGAAGATCCTCTTTACCAATATTGGTGGGCACGCTCTAACCAACGGGAGCCCAAAGAAAACAAAAAGGCAGAGAAAGGACAAATTCTCTTTGTTTGTTTTTTTTTGTTTGTTTGTTTGTTTGTTTGTTTTCCTTTGAGGTGGGATGTGCATCTTCTCCTGACGTTAGTCATAAAATGTTTTGATCACGGGCATTTAGACTGGGAGTTATACTACAGGCTCCTCTGGATTTCATGCCTTTGAACTTGAATTGAATTATACCACTGGCCTTCTTGGTTTTCCAGCCTGTAGATGGCTTACTGTGGTGTATCTCCACCTTCATAATTATATGAGTATGCTGCCATAATAAATCTCTTCTTAAACATCTTTATACTTCCTATTGGTTCTGTTTCTTTGGAGAATACTAGTCCATACTTTTTTTATATGTATGTTTGCAGTATATACACATACTGTGAGGTTTAGCCTATTAACACATATTTAATACAATACAGTTTTGTTAAAACAGATGGTACACCAGATCTCTAGAACTTAGTCATTTTGCATAACTGAAACTTAATACACATTGAACAACAACTCCCCATTTCTCCTTCCCCAGACTCCGACAAACACAATATATTCTCTACTTCTATGGCTTTGACTCTTTCAAAAACCCCATGTAAGCAGTATTTGTCCTGTATATTTGACTCTTTCAAATACCTCATATAGGCAGTATTTGTCCTGTATTGCATTATTTCATTTACAATATATACAGTTTCATCCATGTTGTTACAAATGGTAGGATTTCCTTCTTTTCAAAGGCTGAATAATATTCCACTGTATGTATATATATATATGTATATATATACACAGACACATAAATATGTATATATATACACATACATACATATATATACATTTTCTTCATTCATTTGTTGAACCTCTGGATTGTTTTGACACTTTGGCTAGTATGAATAATGGTGCAATAAACACTAGAATGCAGACATTTCCTTGAGATATTGATTTAAATATTTTTTCAGGTATGTACCCAGAAATGAAATGACTGAATTATATGCTAGTTCTATTTTTAATTTCATGAAGAGCCTCATTACTGTTTTCCATAGTGGTTGTATCATATTATATTCTCACCAAGAGTGTACAAGTGTTCCAATTTCTCCTCCAACACTTGTTATTATTTTTGTTTGTTTATAACACCCATTCTGACTAGTGTTAGGTGACATATCACTTTGATTTGTAATTCCCTGATGACTGGTGATATTAAGTACCTTTCAACATACTGTTGGCAGGTTTTATTTTAATGGTTTTTAATGTTTACTTATTATTGAGAGAGAGAAAGAGTGTGAGTAGTGGAGGGGCACAGAGAGAGAGGGAGACAGAGAATCCAAAGCAGGCTCCAGGCTCTGAGCTGTCAGCACAGATTCCAATACGGGGCTTGAACCCACGAACTACACGATCATGACCTGAGCCGAAGTTGAATGCTTAATAAACTGAACCACCCAGGTGCCCCAACATACCGTTGGCTATTTCTATGTCTTTGGAGAAATGTCTATTCAAGTCTTTTGCCTATTTTTAATGAGGTGACTTATTCATTTTTAAATTGAGTTATAGGAGTTCCTTACATATTCTGAATATTAACCACTTATCAATATGTGGTTCTCAAATATATTTTCTCATTCCATAGGTTGCATTTTTTAATCTGTTGGTTATTACTGTTGCTGTGCAGAATCTTTCTTTTATTATTAAAAAATAATGTTTATGTTTGAAAGAAAGAGAGACAGAGCATGGGGGCTAGGGAGGCTCAGAGAGAGAGGGAAACAGAATTTGAAGCAGGCTCCAGGCTCTGAGCTGTCAGCACTGAGCCTGACACAGGGCTCAAACCGTGAGATCCTGAGCCAAAGACAGATGCTGTACTGACTGAGCCACCCAGGTGCCCCTTTTTTAAAATTATTTTTAATGTTTATTTATTTTGGGGGGGAGAGATCTCTGTTTCATTAATCTTTATTGTTGTCTTTCTAGTCAATTTCATTCATTTCCAAATGATCCTGTTATTTCCTCCCTTCTACTAATTCTGGACTTAGTTTGTTCTTCTTTTTCCAGTTTCTTGAGGTATAAAGTTAGGTTATTTATTTTATCTATATTTTTATATAGTTATTTATCACTATAATCTTCCCTCTTAGAAGTGATCTGCTACACCACATGAGTTTGGTGGGCTGTGTTTCCATTTTCATTTGTCTCAAAATAGTTTTTGATTTCTTTTTGATTTCTTTTTGACCTATTGGTTCCTCAGGAGCATGTTGTTCAATCCTCGAATAACTGTGACTTTTCCAAATTTCTTCCTATTATTGATTTCTAGATTCAAAGCAATGTGGAATGATTTCAATTTTCTTAAATTTGTTAAGACTTATTTTGTTGTGGGGTGCCTGGGTGGCTCAGTCGGTTAAGCATCCGGCTTCGGCTCAGGTCATGATCTCATGGTTTGTGGGTTGGAGCCCCGCGTCGGGCTCTGTGCTGACAGCTAGCTCAGAGCCTGGAGGCTGTCTTTGGATTCTGTATCTGCCTCTCTCTCTGACCCTCCCCTGCTTGCACTGTCTCTCTCTGTCTCTCAAAAATAAATAAAACATTTTTTTAAAAAAGACTTATTTTGTTGTCTAACATATAATCTATGCTGGAGAATGTTCTATGATTATTTGAGAAGAATGGGTTATCTATATGTGTCTGTTAGGTCCATTTGGTTACCAGTGTATTTTTAAATTTCATAGTAATTTAATTATGTTAAGATTTATTTTTTTAATTCTTAATGTTTTATTTATTTTTGAGAGAGAGAAAGAGAGAACACGAGTGGGGAAGAGGCAGAGAGAGAGAGAGAGGGAGACACAGAATCCAAAGCAGGTCCCGACACAGAGCTCGAACTCATGAAACTCAAGATCATGACCTGAGCCAAAGCTGGACATTTAACTGGCTGAGCCACCTAGGTGCCCCTTCATTTGCAAATTTCAATAAGATTCTGTTCTCCTTATTAACAGGTAACAATAGAAAACACTGATTATATTACCAAGGATTTTACTATATAGATTTGGTAGTCATATATAAAACCATAGAATCAGATATGACCAGACAGCTTTAAGGAAAAACATACTGTGGTAAGAACTTCACTTTCTCTTGAGGAATGGACAAACCTGAATAAGCCCTTGTGAATCAGGGTAACTGGAAGGTCACCTGTGTTCTCTTGCAAGAACCTGAGACATTTCTCACTGTTTTCCAGGTCTTGTCTCATGATGCACAGACACCACCTGACTGGGGCCCTAGCAACTAACCCTCAGTAGATAACCTAACAGTAGATTCAGCCGATTCAATACACAGAGAGAGTAGCCACTATAGCACTCATATGGCCTGACAAATTGCTACAGATGCTGAATTACCCTTGAATACAGTGACTTGGTTAATGCAATAACAGCACACCCTATGTGTTCTAAACAACACCTAAGGCAACTGCCAAAGGAACCTGGTGTCATCTTCCAGAGCTCCCAGCAGGCAGATTGATTATACTGGCCCTTTCCCTCTGAATGAGGGCTCTCAGTAATGCCTTGGTTTGTGTCGACGTGGAGCCTGGCCTAACCCAAGCCTTCTCCTGTTGGTCTGCACACCAGGCCAACACCATGGCGGGGGGGGGGGGGGGGGGGAATCAGAGAAGCTAAGTACCATGTACAGATACACTTGTCAAACAGACAGTGATTGGGAGTCACATCTTAAAGGTCCTGGGATGCAAGATTGGGCAAAAGAATATGACATTTAATGTTGGTTCCATCTCCCTTATAACCTGCAAGCAGCAGGGCTGGTAGAAAGAAAGGAATGTTAAAGCAGCAAATTACTACAAAGTAAAACCACCTTGGCCTGGTTGACTAAAGTACTCTCCCAGGCTTTAATACATGTAAATAACCAACGAGTAGGGTCTGTTACTCATGTGCCAGATTGCGAAGCCCTGTCAAGACATGCAGCAGGGTAAAGGTATAGAAATCACAGGGGAGAGCCACTTCCCCAACTTTCACCACGGATCAATGGTGGAATTGGAATAGGAGAATCTGCAATGGGCGGTGCCAACAGCATGGTGCAGACAGACCGGTGCAGACCGACCGTTGACAAACACGCAACCTCCATGCTAGTGAGCAGCTTGCTGACCTCTCAGGTCAGCAAGAAAAGGGGTGGGGAGGGGGGAGGGGAAGCCCATGAAATCGAAAGAGGCAATCATAAGGGATAACGTGTTAGAAAAGCTCATCCAGAGGATGTGACCCTCTGTTGACCTCTGAGATGCAACTGGGACGTTGGAGCCTCCTCACCCACTCCCCAGGTCTGTACATTCAGCCCACTGTTCCCACAGCTGAAGCCATTTCAAGGAGATGGCCCTTAAACTAATGCGTTTTTCAGGGCACCTGCACTCAATACACACCTGAACTCCATTAAGACCTCTCAATTTTTTTTAAGATTCTGGCGGTTGGTGTGGAGGTCTACTTTTGTTCAGCTGCCCAAAACAAGCCTCATGAGTAAGCTCCTCTGCTTATTAAAATCACCACCTACCAGTCTGAAGTGCTCTGTCTCTTCCGTCTCTTCTTGTCGTCCATGGACAGGGACCAGTTAGGAAGGTAGCAACCACGAGAGGCGATCAGATCCGGGCACAAGAGCAGCAGTTCGAGCTGGAAATTGCAGCGAGCTCCTGAGGCTGCGGGGGTTAGCCACGGGCCTGTGCGCAGCAGTAGAGGCCAGGGACCTGAGTCAGGGCCTATTGTACGCAGATGCAGACCTACAGAGGTCCCAGTGGGCACCCGCAACAGCGCAGGCCAGTGACAGGCGTCACGGCCAGACTTGGTCCTGCTACCACTTGCAGGGAGGCTGGCTAATGGCGAGCACGCCTGTGGCGGCACGAGTTACGTGTGGAGCATGCGCGTGGAGGTGGGCGCCGGCGAGGGCAAAAAAGCCCATCACATCCGGGTACTGAGCCGCTGCGGGTCTCAAAGGTGCTCCCAGCTCTGGCTGTGCCGGTGGCTGTCTGGGCAGATCCTGGCCCCGGGCGTCGGTCCGGCTTAGGCTTGGGCCTCTGGAGTGGAAGAGGAGGAGAGGAGCAGGTTGATACTCCGGCAGGTAATAACCGCACACAAATGAAAACCTGTGGAGCCCTCCGCCGCCAAAGCCGCAGGCGTCTGTGGTGGCTGGACTGGGTATTCATTTCCTCGGTGGCACAAACTGCTGGTGTTGTCTGCCTTCCAAGGCGAGGTTCTTCAGGATTAGAGCTGCAGGTGTCTGAGCACCTGCCAGGACTGGTGAAGTCCCGGGCAGAAAGAGCTGTGAGAAGTCCTTTGCAGAGCAGGCCCCTGGGAACTGGGGCCGCTCCCGCGCTGTGACTGGTCCCGGTCTCTGCTCTCTTCCCACCTCCTGGCGGCCGCTGGGCAGCTCTGCTCCCCCAGCCTCGGGGGTGGGGGTGGGGGGCGCGACACGGAAGCGGGCTCTGAGGCGATGCCCTGGAGCAGGTGGAAGCTGGTCAACGCCTCCATTCTCCCTTTTTCAGTGAAGGGGGTCCCTCTGGGGTCTGCAGGTGTCTCCCTGTTGCCATTCTCCGGGATGGGAGGATCCGAAGTGAAACTGCTCTACCATTTTTTTTCTTTGCGGTTATTATCAGTTTTGTGTAGTTGTTATCAGGTTTGTATGTGCGTGCGCACCCGCGCCCCTGTGTTCTGAAGCGTCTTAAGTGGACACCTGAGTTCTCCCAGGCCTAGTTACATTTGCGGATAACGCTTTGTTCCTGCTCTTTGTGACGGAATGGAGGCTGCCGTGCCCTACCGCACCAAGGTGGTGATGCCCATCCTACACACTCACAGATAAGTTTTAGGAGTTTCTCTGTATCTACAAAGATACATTGCTGTCACTTCGATTGGAATTAAATCTGTAAAGAAATTTGGAGAAATGACATCTTTACGCGGTTGAGTCTTCCAATGCCATGAGCGCAGTCTACATCTTCATTTGTTAAGGCCGTCTTTGATTCTTTTATCACTGTGTTGCAGTTTCAGAATACTTTTTCTCTGGTTTTTGTGTTTATAACATCAGTGATTCATTTTGAAACTTTTAAACATTATTTTAAAGTGTTTTAAATATTTACAATATTGCTTTTGAATTTCAGATTATAATTGTTATTTTGCTAGCACATAGAATATAATAGACTTGTGTATTGACCTTGTTTTATACAACTTTGATAAATTCACTTATTCTGAGAGGTTTTATTCTTTTGTTTCTAGACTCTTTAGGATTTTCGTCTTCTACCTTGGATGATCAAGTCATCTACAAGTAAGGACAGTTTTATTTCTTCATTTCAAATCTGTATGTCTTTTATTATCATCTCGAGCCAGTGATAGCTTTGTATTTAATGGGATAGTATGTGTAATAGGATTGGTGTGAGCTGACACCTTTGTCTTGTTCTTGAATTTAGGGGAAAAGCATTTAGCGTTTCATTATTAAGTGTGAAATTAGCTGTTGCTTTTTTTTTTTCCTTTTTTCTTTGTTGTTGGTGTCCTTTACTAGGTTGAGTAAGTTGTCTTCATTTCTGATTTGCTGAGAATTTACGTTAGTGGCGGAAGTTGAATTTTGTCCATTGCTTTTTGGCAAGAATTGACAGGCGTATGTAGATTTTCTTCTTTATCACTATATTAGAATATTTTTGTTCTCAAATATTAAACAAGCTTTGCATTCTTATGATAAAACACACATAGTTGTGGCTTACTATTGATACATATGTTGAATCTGATTTAGTATTATTTCATGGAGGGTTTTTGAGTTTTTATGTATTGTGATGGAAAATCTGCTTTACATGAATGAAGTTTTAAAATCAAGAGTTGATACAATGTCTCCAAGGTAAGTGATTGTTACTGCTTTCTAGTTTAATTTCATTGTGATCAGAGAATAAAATTTATGACTTCTGTTATTTTAGATGGGTAAGCATTTGCTTTATGATCGATAATGTGATCCAACTTGATGTATGTTCCATGTACTCTCGGTTGCATATTCTGTCCAGTGAAGTGCTCTGTGAATGCCAGTCAGATCCAGTTTATTGATGGCGCTGCTCAGTTTTTCTGTGTCCTTGTTGATTTCCTAAGTGCTAATTCATATTAATCCTGGTTTTTACTGGGTAAGAGTGCTGAAGTCTCCAATATTATCGTGGCTTCACCTAACATTTCTGCTTTCATTCCTATGAGTTTTGCTTGTATATTCCAAAGCTCTGTAGTAAGTTATACATACACATTTGAAATTAAGTTTTCTGGGTGAATTGGCCCCTTTATCATTCTGTAATGCCTCTATCTCTTTTAACTTTCTTTGACTGGAAATCTCCTTTGTCTGATATTAATATTGCCACCCTGGCTTTCTTTTGATTAGAACGTATGTGGTATTTCCCCTCACAGGCTTTTACTTTTAGCCTATTTCTGTCATTATATTTGAGGTGAAATTCTTGTAGGCAGCGTATGGTTGGGTCATAATTTTTAATGCATTCTCATGACCTCTGTCTTTTAATTGGTGCATTTAAATACTTTACATTGAATGAAATTATTGGTATGTTTTGATTAAGACTATAATTGTATTCTTTTCTGTCTTGTCCCATTTCTGTTTGTTTTTACTTTCCTGTTTTGGCATATTTTAACATTTTTAGTGTTCCTTTTTAACTCAACTATTGTATATTTGACTATAATATTTAAATGCTATTTTTTGGGCTACTTTAGAGATCACAATACTGATTCTTAATGTTTTTATGGTCTAATTAGTAGCAACAAGTAACCATAGAGTTTCTTTACTTTATGCTACAGTTTCTTATAAATTAAGGCTTTGATGCATTAAAAGCCATGTCAGTCAACATTATTTCAACTGCTAAACAATTTAAAGATCTAAGAGGAGTATAATCCATTATAGTTGCCTGAATATTAACCATTTCTGTTGCTTTCACTTAATTGCTAATATTCTCCAGTTTTCCTTTCATAGCATTTCTTTATGTTGGAAGAATTTCCCTTAGTGATTATTTTAGAACAAGTTGCCTAGGAACAGATTCCATTAGTTTTTCTTCATCTGAGGATACCTTTATTCAGCTTCACTCTTGAAGTATAATTTTGCTGGATATAGAATTCTGAGTTGACTTCAATTTTTTGTTTGTTTTCCTTTTGGCACTACAAAAGTCATTGTATCACCCTATTCCATCCTTTAAGGTTGTTGATGAGAAATCATTAGTCACTAGGGCTGTTGTTTCCTGATAGTGTGTTATTATTCTGTTTTCAGGATTTTTTTCATGTCTTTAGTTTTCAGTTGTTTGGATATTTAAAGGCATGATTGTGTGGGGCAACTTATCATGTTTAAGCTTCACGGAGTTCCTTGCATCTATAGGTTTATTTCTCTTCATTTTGTTTTCATTGAACAAACTCTTTTGTTTTTCCCATTGGGACTTGGGTCATATAAATATTTTGTCATTTGGTACTAATATAATAATTTGTGAGGTACTGTTTATTTGGGGAGAAAAAATTATAAATAAAAAAAATTGGGAAGTAAAAACTGCAAAGTTAACGTGGAGAGACTGCTTGATTGAAGGAATCAAATAACATTAAGTAGAAAGAAGAGAAGAAATACTGAAATGTGGAATTAAAGATTAGAAGGGATGTTTCTGGGAACCAGTATAGAAATACATGATTTAATCTTCCTCATAGCTGTTGCCATGTAATAGTAATGTTCGTGATACTATTTGCTGTTGCCAAAGGTGAGTCATTCATGCAAAAGTATTAAATATTAATAAGTTTAGACATATGGCACATTTTAAACAGTGATGTTCCAAGAAAAACGTCTTGGAAGCAAATGAATGTTTAAATTGACAATTTCAATGCATAATTATATGAAGTGATGTTAGTTTTGCTAGATGTTCTGCATGTTACATTATTTAAATATGACTGAATAATGTTCACTGGGGTTTTCCAGTGTTTGGATATTCACTATATGCTATTGATCTTTGAAAGAAAAAAATGCAAAGAGAATATATGAATGATGATGTGGAATACTCCAGCATAAAATTAGAAGCTCATCTAAAAAGTAGAAAAAGAAATACAGAATTAAATAGCCAGATAAAAATCAAGACAGGTATACAAAATCTTTATTATTAAAAAGGAAATGAGCTTCTATGAAACATAATATGACACCCAACTTGGAGATTTTGGATGAGCTCATAGCCATGCAATGACCAACATCAGTGGAAAATGAAAGAAATTTTTCAGCGTCTATAAAAGTTGTGAAACAATAATTAATACTACAGGATAGGAAAATTAAGCCATATGTGTTTTAAACTTTCATTTTTAAGGATGCTAACTTTTAAATATTAAATACCTCACTATTATAATTTTAAATTATTTCAGTTGGCATTCATTAGTGATTATGTTCCCTCATATAATGTTTCTGTTATCAAATATCTTATCAGGGAGAGTTTATTTTGCAGACATTTAAATATGCAATTTTGTAATAACCTCTTTGTTCATAGCAATAACATTTGTATATTTTGTATCCATTTTATTCTAAAATCTTCTCTGAAGTATTTAATATGATCCCATCATTGAAAAGATCCCTGTGTATTTTGTAGCTGTTCATTATTATTTTAAAATATATGTTAGGGGCATCTGGGTAGTTCAGTTGGTTGAGCGTCCAACTTCAGCTTAGGTCATGATCTCGCGTTTCGTGGGTTCGAGCCGCGCTTCAGGCTCTGGGCTGACAGCTAGCTCAGAGCCTGGGGCCTGTCTTCGGATTCTGTGTGTTTCTCTCTGACCCTCCCCTGCTCATGTTGTCTCTCTCTCTCTCTCAAAAAAAAAAAAAAGATATTTTATAAGTGCTATGAAAATATGGATTTGTTTATAATTTCAGAAATTCCTAAAAATTCTTAGGAGTTCCCATTTTTCATTATCCAATTCCAAAGCTTAATATGTTTTAGGAATTTGGAATCATTAGGTAAATCTTAGGACTTCCCAGAATTCTAGGACTTCAAGGAATAGAAAAACATCAGAGCCAGATGTTGGAAAGGACTTTGCATATTTCACATTTGCTGTCTTAATTCTAATTTTAGCTGCATGGTCTACGAGGAAGTACTCCACATCTAAATGTGATTTTATGTATATGTTAGAAGACCTAATAATTAATTCAGGGCAGCTTTTCCTTTTGTGACTTCTAAAGTTTGTTTCTGCTGAGTGTTAGAGTTTTAAAGGTGAGAGACTATTTATTTACATTATGAGAATTTGTCTAATGGAAGTGTGACAGTTATAATATCTGTTGAGCCTTTAGAAATTACAGGAAGAAAAAAAAAGGTCCTCTACATTCTGATAGGTGAGCAGTAGGAAACCTTGCCTTGATTTCTGAACTTACTTGTTCTTTGAGATTTTACACACTGCAAGGAAAGCCTACTTTCTATGAAAAGATTTAAAAACATGAATTCATATAAAAGCTCCAAGGTAGGCATGAGAATCCAGGAAACAAGTGAGGTAAAGTGTGCTTAAGATTTTGGTAAAACATTTGGTGCTATTTAACAGCTTGATGAATGGGTCTCCTCTCCTAATTCATCTGACCTCTGGTATAGGTTCTGAGTGTGACTCTCTGCAGGGAAACACAATATATACTACCTACAGTGCAGCGAATTGGGAGAGAAGCAGAATCTGATTTTTGTTTTAACAGCCCAATTTCTTCCTTCTTCGGCACACTCAGTTTCTTACTACCCTGTAAGGAGCAGGAAATTTTATATCCAGAGAGAAATTAGAAAGAAATAAGCCAATTCTCTGCTCATTTGTGTATGAAGAATCTCTAAATAGAGATGATTATCAATCTAATGATGAAATCCTAAGAAAGAAGGGAACTTATCTATTCGAGATCCTGGTTTCAATTCTTTGAGATAAATATCTAGAAGTGGGTTTGCCGGCCCATATGATAGTTTTTAATCTTTTGAGGATGTTCCATAGTGATTTCTACAGTAACTACATCATATTACATTCCTGTCAACAGTATACAGGGTTCTAATTATTTCACATTCTTGGCAGTTCGGTTTCCTATTTTTTTCATAATGCTCATTTTTTTTTTGAGTCTGTGTATTTATTTTGAGAGAGAGTGTGTGTGCACATGGGTGGGAGAAAGGGAGAGAGAAAATCCCAAGAAGGCTCTGCATTGTCACATGGGGCCCAATATTGGGCTCAAACTCATGAACCATGAGACTCTGTCTTGGGCCAAAATCAAGAGTCAGACGCTTAACCGACTGAGCCACCCAGATGCCCCCATAATAGCCATCTTAACAGGTATGAGATTATATATCATCATGGTTTTAATTTGCATTTCCCTGATGATTAGTTACATTGAACATATTTTCATATACCTGTTGATCATTTATATATTGTCCTTGGACTCCCATATTCATTGAAGTATTATTCGCAATAGTCAAAAAATAGAAACAATCTTACTATCCATCTATACATGACTAGAAAAAGGAAAGGGGAGATATATAAATCTATATCTATATTTACATGCACAATGGAATTTTATTCAGCCTTAAAACATAAGAAATTATACAGTATGCAATGATGTGGATGAACCTTGAGGACATTATGTTAAGTGAAATAAGCTAGTCAAAGAAGGACAAATATTGGATGATTCCACATATGCGGTGTATCTGAAATAGTCAAATTCACAAAAGCAAAGAGTAGAATGGTAATTATAAAGGGCAGTAGAGAGAGGATAATAGTTGTTCAGTTTTAGTTATACAAGATGAATAAGCTATAGAGATTTGAAGTACATTACTTTATCTATAGTTAACAATATTATATTTCACACTTAAATATTTTTAAGAAGGTAGATCCCATATTAAATATTCTTAACAGCAGTAAAAAAGGAAGAGACCAAAATAAGAGAAAAGATATCACCATGCCTTTCATGGTGCAGTATTTGAACATCTTGCAAATAGGAGTTTCTGATGTATTTGGGGTGTATAATGGAAAAAGAAGAGAAAATAGAATTTTACCAAATAACATTGTGGCATGTAAAATAGTTACACTTTGATACACTTTGACATAATATTTAAATGAAAACCTGATTACTTTATTATTTAACACAATTGTATTAGACTTGTATAGGCTAGGACATGGAAAATCTGTTTGCTTTTGTAAGGATTACATGAATTATGTATCACGCCCAGATGCGTCCTCTATTCCCCAGAAAAATACAAATTGTAATTTTTACCAATGTAGTCCCTGTTAATTCTTTGAGACTTAGATTATTATCATCTCTGGGAAGGCATTTTCTCCTGTCATCCTCTCACAACTGTTAGCTTTTCCTTCTATGTGCATCTATTATTTAAGTCTTGACCTTTATCAAAACATTTGCTGTACAATTTCAAAATCAGTGATTTCTGCTGTTTCATACTCTATTCTGATCTTCAGAGTTAGCTCCCAACAGGGCCTGGATGGATAAAATCCTCTATAGAATAAATTTTAAATAAATAGAGTAATAGAAACACTAGTCACCTGGCATGGAAGACTGGCTCAGTCTCTATTTTTAGAGAGAAGAGTGCCGTGTGGAAGGAATAATGCCTTTTTGAGACCTGAAGTGGAAAAGATAGTGTTGCAAGTGAGGCAGTTATCTCTTCTGATTTCTGATTTACAGCCCCACCGAATTAAGGAAAATCTCAAGAAATACTTGAGAAATGGGTCTGATGAGTTAAAGTTTAGAAACCAGTTCGGTATAAGAGAAGTCCTCAGCATTAAGGGAACATAACCAGCAGAGTGTTTAGTGGGAATCTGGCTACTCAGTAGGCTATTCAAACACAACGGGCCATATATTTTTTCATACAGTTTGAATGTGACCTATATCTATCAGGACCTTTTCTTTACATTTTTGAACATCCATTCTTTTTTTCCTGCTATGGAAATAACCTCACACTTTACACACTCAGTTCCTTTAATAATTTGCCATAGGCATTTTTTTTCTCCTTTTTCTGCTGGTATATTCATTGTTAAATATATTTAACATTTACATATTTTACTTGTCCTTCATGTCTTTAATTACTTTTCATACACAGAACTAAAGCAACATTTACTAAAATAGAAATTTATTGTTGGATATATCATTCCCTACCTTGATCATAATTGTCAATACATTTAACTAATTTCTTTAAAAACTTCCTTTTGACAATATCAAATTAGACAAAAATTTCTTTTAAATTTACTAATTATAGATAAAAGTTTATATATTTTTTAAATTTTTTTAATGTTTATTTTTAAGAAAGAGAGAGTATAAGTGGGGGAAGGATCCAGAGAAGGACAGAGACATAGAGTCCAAAGCAGGCTCCAGGCTGTGAGCCGTCAGCACAGAGTGTGATGCGGGGCTCGAACTCACTGACCATGAGATCATGACTCGAGCCAAAGGCAGATGCCCAACTGCCTGAGCCACCCAGGTGCTCCAAAAGTATATTTTTGAAAATGGTAAAGTGTGAAGATAATAAGATGATTACTTATTGGTTTAAATACAACAAACTCTCCAGCATCTATAGTCTTTTGATTTGTTCATTTTAGCGACTCTGACTGGTGTGAGGTGGTATCTCAGTGTGGTTTTGATTTGAATTTCCCTGATGATGAGTGACACTGAGCATCGTTTCATGTGCCTGTTGGCCATCTGGATGTCCTCTTTGGAGAAGTGTCTATTCAGGTCTTCTGCCCATTTCTTCACTGGATC
>PISW01007621.1:0-86358 GCA_004023785.1 Mungos mungo
TTTATTTTTGAGAGAGAGAGAGAGAGAGAGAGAGAGAGAGAGAGAGAGAGAGAGAGAGAGAGAGAGATTGTGAGCAGGGGAAGGTCAGAGAGGGAGACATAGGATCCGAAAACAGGCTCCAGGCTCTGAGCTGTCAGCACAGAGCCTGATGCGGGGCTCAAACCCACGAACTTTGAGATCATGACCTGAGCAGAAGTTGGATGCTCAACCAACTGAGCCACCCAGGTGTCCCTCAACATTATTTCTAAGAACAATGAAGACAACGTATGTCAGAGTGACCCAAAACAGGCAGGTTCTACCTTTAATGAATCAGTCTACCATCAATGATTTCTACAAAAGGTCCCCCAAGCCATCACAGAACAGGCTTTCCCAAGCCTCAATAGTCATAAAATTGACTATGTCTTATGACTATATAATTATACCGACTTGCCTTGTGATTTCATGATTCCTACTCCATTGAAAATATCCTTCCATTTCTATTTCATTGTGTTTTCATTAGGCATAGCACCATCATATTTATTGCCTTCTGGCTGACTGTCCCTTTGTTTCAGAGAGGTGATTTGCTGCCCAGAGAATTAATGCAGAATGCATTTAAGACACACAGTATTTCTCTACTGTGTATCTTAAATAGTACTCAAGGAATTTGGATTTTATCTGTGGCGTAAGTTCTCCAAAATGATTTTGTTTATTGACTGGACAGAATATAAATAGAGTAAACTAAACTTGGAGTTATTTCATTTGTCAAAGTACATTATCCTTTAAACCACAGATAATGTTATCAGTGCCTTTGAAGTTAATTAGCATTTTTCATTTGTTTTGCTAATCTAATGGGACACAGAAAGGGAAAAGTTCTATCATGAATGCATTCTTGTTCAGAATAACTTCATCGTACACAGAAATAATTCTTGAGTGTTTATCCTGGGGCACTTGGGTGGCTCAGTCGGTTAAACCTCTGACTTCAGCTCAGGTCATGATCTCACGATTCGTGAGTTCGAGCCCCACATCAGGATCAGTGCTAACAGCTAACTCTGAGCCTGGAGCTTGCTTCAGTTTCTGTGTGTGTGTCTCTCTCTTTCTGTGTGTCCCTCTCCCTTGCTTGCACTCTGTCTCTCCCTCTCCCTCTCTCTCTCACAAATAAATAAACATTAAAAAAATGTAAATGTTTATTCTGAAATCTGAAGAAAAAAACAGAAGTAGATATTAAGGCATTTTCTTTGATTATAAGTATTCTACACATTACACTATGCACTGTACTACATAGATTACAAAAGGCTGAATAAGACATTTCAAGTTGACTAGTATTTTTTAAGTTTTAATGTTTATTTAGTTTTGAGAGAGAGAGAGAGAGAGAGAGAGACTAAGGGAGAGACAGAGCACAAGTAGGGACAAGTAGGGGAGGGGCAGAGAGAGAGGGGGACACAGTATCCGAAGCAGGCTCCAAGCTCCAAGCTATCAGCACAGAGCCCGACACGGGGCTCGAAGCCACAGACTGTGAGATAAAAATCTGAGGAGAGGTCAGATGATTGGTCGACTGAGCCACCCAGGAGACCCCCAAGTTGACTAGTTTTAAGAATTTATCATGTAGGGGACCTGGGTGGCTCAGTCAGTTGTGTCCAACTCCTGATTTGGGCTCAAGTCATGATTTCATGGTTCCTGAGACTGAGCCTTGTGTGGAGCTCTGCCCTGACAATGAGGAGCCCGCTAGGGATTCTCTTTCTTCCTCTCTCTCTCTGCCCTTCCCCAGCTTGTGCTCTCCCTATTTTCTCAAGGTAAATAAATTTAAAATAAAAAAGCACTTATAACATAGCCTTACAGACTTTATCATCAAAATGACACCTCTCTGAATGAAAAACAAAACAGAACATTTAATTTATTTGACTCGTGTGGCTTTTGATTGACACTGTTGATTCAGCCGTCCAATTTGGTAAAAAGTGATCCTCTGGGCTTATATAATAATTCAGCAGACCTATAAAATACAGAACTAAGCGTATGGTATAGAGCTACAACATAGAACTAAGCACTGAGATGTGTTCATCTTCCCATACTAGGAATGAAAATCTGCGGCCTTTGTTAATTTGCTATCCACTTGTATCTGAAAGATTGGGGATTTAATGAAGAAAACAGAAAGAATAACTGGAACCATGCTCTTCAGTAATATATATAACTATATTTAATCTATGTATGTTCTATGAATCAATTAGCTTATAAAATTATATGCAAGCTATGAAAAGTGTGTATTTATATGTGCGTGTATATATATGTTTGTATATATACACACATATATAGTCCAAATGGTACAATTACATGTATGTTCTGATACAAACAGCATTTGGATAATGGATAAGCAGGCAACATCCTCACCAGATGCCAAATCTTCCAGCACCTTGGATCCTGAACTTTCAGCCTCCAGAAGTGTGAGAAATAAATTTATGTTATTTATAAGCCACCCAGGCCCCAGTCTATGATATGTTGTTGTAGCAGCCAGAATAGACTAAGACACCCGCCCCCCAAACAAAGGGGAAGAGCACAGCCACCAGATCTGCTGGATCACATCAGATCTGCAGTGTTTACTGACAGAAATCCATGGAGAGTCCAATTATGCAGCCGCCTAGGGTGATGGCCTTAAGCACTGGGTTGGAAAAGCTTTCAGTAGAGAGCTGCAGAAGGCCCTGTGCTCCGGGAAGCCAGGCTGTGGGATCTGCTATCAAGCAACCCCTTAGCAGTGTTAAAAATTCATTTTCTCTTTAAATTATCTCCACAGCTAATGAGTTACATACGATCCTTATAGCTATTTTTATCATTGTATTCGCAGATGCTTAAGGAGATGAAACAGTTTTAGAAGGCATTTCAGACATTCAAACATACATTTGAATCTTGAATCAAGTTCTAGGATGCCATGACTCACATGCCAATCTTCTTGGGTCAATTATAATGGTGGTAGAGACTACATTTCTATATTAACAAATACTCAGCAAACAAAAGTGCTTGAACCATTTAGAGTTGGTTTTATTTGGTTGGAGATTTTGTTTGCATAAATATAACTCCATCTCCCCTGCTCCCAAGTTTGTTTTAAAATGTAGATAATTATAGGTATAGTTACAAATACATAGATATATAGACACAGCTCACAGATACCTCTAAAACATATACAATATATTTGTTTCCGGGAGAAATGGATAAATGATAATTTAGGGATATATGTCCCTACCCTGAATTAATGATTTCTAGATAAAAATAATTCTAGGCGTAAAAGAGTATAAAAGAGCTTGCCACTAATCTCTCATTGTTTCCATCAGCCTGGCATCTTCTGTGCTTCTCAGCATTTCTCTAATATTTCTTCACAATACATGCAAACGGTTCATCGTTTCTATGACAAACATCTTTTTCAGGTGATTTTCTCATGGAAGATACCTCTCTCTGTCTCTTTGTCTCTGTCTCTCTGTTTCTCTCTCTCTCCGTATCTATCTACCTATCTATCTATCTATCTATCTATCATCTATTTACCTAGTGTCTCTGTTTTCTTTCTCTCTCCCTGTGCTCCTCTCTCTCTCCTTCTCTCCCTTGGTAAAATTGTAAATAGTAGAGAGAGTATTTGAAGAAGAGAAGTTCAAAATACATTAAGAAGCAACTCTTACTTATGACTTGAAAGTCTTCAATGAGAAAAATTCTCCTGGATGAGGCCAAAGAATGGCTCCATATGAAACACTCTGTTGACTAATTCATGATTTGGTGCTATTTTCTTCTTGCTGTACCCATCCTCAGCTGTGGCACAGATTTTAAATACTATAAGGAAAGATTTCAACCATACTGGATTATGTGTGCCTTGTTTTATCATGCTTTTCAGAAAGTTGTTTGATTGATCAAACAGGTTGCCGTTTCCATAAATGTCACCTTGGTTGACATGGAAAGAAAGAGGCCTCTGCCAGATGACATACCCATGCCCCACCTGTCACCATGACCAGGCTACATAGAGAAAGTCTGTTACATATTTTCTTTCTGCATGTTGGGTTGTCTGACACTTTCTTGGAAGCATAGTTTGCAAGATGAGCTCAACCAACTAAGGAAAAATAGAAAGTTCTAGACTTCCTCCTTTGCTTGTGAGATGGAAATATACAACCATTCACCTTTACCCATGAACATTAGGTTTCTGATGCTAGGGAACCTGCACACAGTAGCCAAATCACCGATTTTTCATGGTGTAATAACACACATTCTTCCTCCTCCTTGGCTGAGATTTCCAGAGACATTTACAAATCAGGTTGAGTTCATTTGGTTACAAACATCCCAGTTCACCCCAGTGCACTCTTTCCAAAGCGCACCATCTTCTAGGCTGAGATCAACAACATTTGCTCTGACAGACACTTAGCCTCCTACTTATCAACCTTGTTGATCTGGTATCCTCATTACATATTAAAGTGGTCCCTGACTTCCTTAATGTCTCACCCCATGGACTGCTGGCAAGAAGATCATACAGGTAACCTGAGTAAGTTCTTTGACTTCACAGATGAGGAAACAGCACAACAACCACACAAGGCAATCTGGAGCCAGAAGACTGTGGGACCAGAGCCCAGCTGATTTCCACTTTCAATTTGCCATCATAAATATTAATCTCTCTCCTCGAAATTAACTTCTTAGAAACCTGTGTATTAAGCCTGAACATGTTCAGTGTTATTAAGAAGGAGTCAATTACACAGACATTTTTTTGTTCTGTGTATTTGGATTTATTTTAAATGACTTGCCTTCTCTTTTCACACCAATACCATTCTCTTCAAAAATGACTTTGGATATTGCATCTGCTCCTACTAATGCTAAATCGTTGCAAAATACATCATCATTCAGCTGAAATCAGCTTTTTGACAATGTCCTTCCTATTTTGACTGTCACTGTGACTTAGCTGGGTAATTCCAAACCACAGTCCTTATCTCTTTGTTCAGCTTTTCCTTCCTTCTTATTGGTCTTGTCAGTACCATGAGATTCTTCTGCATAAATCTCTTTTGTGTTTTACCTGATTGCAACCTATACCTCGTGTCTAAACCCTGTCAGCTTTCCAGTGTGTCCTTTCCTGTCAACAGGGGGATTATATATCATCCAGAACCATAATTTTACATTTCGTCAAGTTTCTGTGTTGTTTAGTGAGCTTACGCAATGTTTCCTATTGAAACAATCTTTTTTTTTTTTTTTACCCGATGCACTACTGATCTTTCATATAAAATAGTTGATAGTGCAGGTACCTTTTATGTTATCAAACATCATAACCCAGGACTATACAAGTTGTTTAGAATTTTGATATTTCAAATTTACAAACTCTCTTTCAAAATATCTTACCTTTATGTAATGGTTATCTTTTCAGAGGACATTCACATACATTACTATTTTGTTCACCACTGTCCCCCATGACGTAAGCAGATAGAGCAGATGGTGTTAGAATAACCCTTACGGATATGAAAATGATGACTCAAAGAGGTTATAAGTGACAAAGTCACACAGTTAGCAAACCCAAAAACCTAAAGGAGATGGAACAATAGTCTTTTAATGGCAGCAGAGTGATTTTTCTAATGTATCACATTTCATACCTGTCAGACCCATCATATGTTTTACATGTCATTTTTAAGAAACCACTAGGGGCACCTGGGTGGCTCAGCTGGTTAAGCGTCTGGCTTCGGCTCAGGTCATGATCTCATGGTTTGTGGGTTCGGGTCCCGCGTCAGGCTCTGTGCTGACAGCTAGCTCAGAGCCTGGAGCCTGCTTCAGATTCTGTATCTCTCTCTCTCTCTGACCCTCCCCTGATTGCACTGTCTCTCTCTGTCTCTCAAAAATAAATAAAAAGCATTAAAAAAATTTAAAAAAAAAGAATCCACTAGTCATCCTATCTACATTTATGCATTTTTTCAACAATTAGTGATTCATTGCTTATAGGTAGTATAGACAGGTAGATTTACTACATATACATAGCAGACAATGAACATAGGTTCATTGGTGAACCTATGGATACAGGAAACAAAACATACCAGGACTTTATGGTCATGGAGTTTACCTTGTAGAAATATAACCAAAATAAAGTTAATATTCTGTCTGGAGTGCTATATGCTGAAAAATGGAAAAAGAGGCAGAGAAACAGGAGATAGAGATGGATGAGGGTTATAGTAACCCTATTTCTCCCTGGAAAATAGAATGTGAATAGAGACCTTAAGCAAAAAGGAAGCAAGCCATGTGTCCTCTGATGAAAGAGCTCTCAATATTTACTCCTTTTTTTGTTTTGTTTTGTTTTAAGTGATTCTTATTACTTATTATTTTTACTTTTATTTCTTTATTTTGAGGGTGAGAGAATTGGAATAGGGGAAAGGGAGAGAGAGGGAGATAGAGAATCACACACAGGCTCTATGATGTCAACACACAGGCTCTATGATGTCAGCGCAGGGCTTGATTTCTGGAACCATCAGATCATGACTTGAGCTGAAACCAAGAGTCAGGAGCTTAACGGATTCAGCCACCCAGGTGCCACTCAAGATCTACTTCTTTAACTCAAACACCTTTTCCCTGTTTGGAATACCGCCCAGTGCCATCCTTTCCCAAAGCTGTGAAAATACCTTAAGAAGAGGTGGGGATTATGTTTGAAATGCCTAGTCCAGCTAGCATTCTCATATCCTCTTTTTTGGCCAGGGTTTGTATTAACTGAGCCTTTTGTAATTAAAAATTGAGAGGTAGAGCGCACTTCTAAGCTATTAATGTATCCAGTGACAAGATGCATTTTTTCAAGTTAATCCTCAGCAACTCACTTGAAGAAAATATTATCCGGCAGATGACGTGGCCGTGGTTCAGGGACGGTAGACAATGTGCTGGCCATCACATGTCAGGGAGATCAGCCCTTGTGGATTACTGGACGGTTGTCTGGTTTGAAACTGCTGACACTGGGACTCAGTTTGCTCTCAGCAGTTTCTGTCTAGACTCTAGGATAAAAGACTGGGGGAGTCTTAAGTTCTTAACTACCAAGAGTAGGTAAAATTGTGTTATTCAAAGCAAATTTTGAATCATCTTTCCCACTCTTGGGTAGCAGGAGGTGTATCCAGATGCTGAGTGGAGCCAGAACTGACTCAATGACCACTTCTAAGGAGCTGCTTCTATTTATTTATTTATTTATTTGTGAATTTGTGAATGCCCAGAATGCCCAAAACGCTTACAGGAATTGTAGTCCTGTTTTCTACATGAATAATTCATGACCTTTGGGAAAATATTAACAAACTTTTAAAAATATAATTACTAAAAATTCTATATTAGCTAAAGATAGTTTTTTGTCAAAACTCAAAAATACCAAAGTAGGGGCTCCTGGGTGATTCAGTGGGTTAAGCTTCTGACTCTTGATTTTGCCTCAGGTCATGATCTTACAGTTTGTGGGTTCGAGCCCTGCGGCAGGCTCTGTGCTGACAGTGTGGAGCCTGTTTTGGATTCTCTCTCTCCCTGTCTCTCTACCTCTGCCCTGCTCCCTCTATCCCTCTTTTTTTCTCTCTCTCAAAAGTAAACATTTAAAATTATATTTAAAAATACCAAAGTAATCTGTATTTCCTACAGAACATTTGTCATAAAAATATAAATATAAATAAATGTTTACAAAAATAAGCTCACTATACATACTCTGTATTACTTATATTGAGACTGAGTTTTTAATTAATAAATACAGACCTTGAGGCACCTGGATGATTCAGTAGCTTAAGCATCTGACATTGGCGCAGGTCACGATCTCACAGTTCAGGACTCGGAGCCCCCCACCAGGCTCTCTGCTGTCAGCACAGAGCTCATTTAGGAACTTTTGCCCCCCTCTTTTTGCCCCTCCCCACTCATGTACCATCCATGTCCTTTCTCTCTCTCCCAAAAGTAAACATTAAAAAATAAATATAGGTATTTATGATGATGATGATGATCACATTGGCTGTATTGTGTTAATCTTATGTTATTTAATCCTATGCTATTTAAATAGTTTCATATTATTAGACATATGCATTGTCTCCAACCTTTGTTTTTTTAAACTTTAACATTTATTTATTTTTGAGAGAGAGAGAGAGACAGAACATGAGCCAAGAAGGGGCAAAGAGAGAGGGAGACACAGACTCTGAAGCAGGCTCCAGGCTCTGAGCTGTCAGCACAGAGCTCGAGATAGGGCTTGAACCCATGAACCGTGAGATCATGACCTGAGCCAAAGTCCAGTGCTTAACCAACTGAGTCACCTAGGTACCACTAAGTTTTATTTTTATAAAGGAGATTTCTGCCCATTTTTGCATCTAATATTCTTTACTTATTGAATTACTTGTTCAATTATAGTTTTTCTTCCATATCACTGTAATCATTCTTGCTTTAGGGTTACATTCCAAAATGCCATAATAACACATAAGACAGACCTACTTTGTAATTTCTGCAACATATAATTTCACATTTTGCCTGGGTGGCAAACACAGGTGTTAGTAGTTGTGATAGAATTTGTATTTTTTCTCTACAAAGATAATTCCCTACATATAACACATTTATCAATTGCTGTTTTCAGTCAAACTTCAAATTTCTAGCAATTATAATTGGTGACTAAGTATGGTTTTGCTCTTAAAAAATATATTCCTCATTTCCCCCCTTTCTTCTCTTTCTCACTATCTATAGCATCTTTCTTTCTTCACTTTAACTTCCTTCCCCACCTCACTTGCATTGTCTATGGAGCTCACTGCCCTCTTCCATCACATTCATATCTATTTCTTTCATCATCATCATCAGTAAGATTCTGTCTCTTTGAATCAGATTAAATCCAAAGGTTCTGATAGGTCTCATTTGTCTCCATACACAACCAGACCCCAGGGATGGTGGCAAAGACACAATTCTTCTTAATGGGTAAGGAACACAACAGGCTGAAAAATTCACATGTTAAGTGTGTATTCTCTTCCATATAACATTTAAAATATCTCCATAATGATAGCATGACATGGAGGCTGGAAAATGTGATATTCTCAAGAAGCAGAAAAATCTGATGCAAGGTTTGAGGTGGAAAATGGGAGCTCAAACTAAATACAAACTATAGAATGCTTTGTAGTGCACTAGACTACAACCTAACAACCAACCAAAATAATTTTGTAGTTGGAGAAACATCTTTCTTTAGATAAAGAATTGGACAGTATTGAAAATTAAAAGCCATGCATTTTATAAACAATTTGGGTTCTTGTTAGTAAAGAAAAAAAGGAAAAAAGGGAGCAATACAAAAAAAAAAAACATGGAGGAAGTCACTGAGAAAATATTTATATTTTCCATATTCTCCTCTCTGTCTTCACCTGAAACTTTTTAAGAAATATTTTACACATGCAATCTGTTAAAAAGTCAATGATTAATCAGTTAAGGATCATTATACTAATCTGAGATTTCTTTAATTCAATTTCTTGAATCCTTATTTGATTAGCCCTTAAAAGTACCAACCATTGGGGAGCCTGGGTAGGTCAGTTGAGTAAGCATCTGACTCTTGAACTTGGCTCTGGTCATGATCTCATGGTTTGTGAGATCAAGACCCACATCAGGCTCTATGTTGACAGCAGGGTGCCTGCTTAGGATTCTCTCTCTCTCTCTCTCTCTCTCTCTCTCAAAAATAAATAAATAACCTTAAAAAGGAACAAACCATTGAACTTAATTCTTTGAAAAGTTAAAAACCACAGATGATATATTTCTAATTATGATAGCGTTGGACAGATAAGACATGATTCAAAATGGGTTATAAATAATAATATGAAACTATTTGCAATTTAGCTGTCCTGAAATCATACATATCTTGAGTTCAGAAAAAAAAATTGGGAGGTCTACTTCTATAGAGATCTTTCACAAGAAAGCAAATATGTTCCAAATATGAAGTACTAACTTTCAAGGACTTTGCACACTGTATGTGTTCTGAGCCTACTTATCCATATCTTTGGTAAGCATTTAATTACTATGGTGGTCTTGTTATCAAGCCATTAGCAAATTAGTGGTGATGAGAGAAACTGATGTAAGAGGGAAACAACATGTAAAATTACAAAGCAGACAAGTATTTCTCAGTAATAATTGTAGTTTTAAGCACCCTGCAATAATATCTTGGAGAAACCCAACAGTAAAACACTAGAAAAACATACCAGTAGTGATTAAGAAGGTCCTAAGAAAACCAGTAAATTATTGTTTTGTCTCCAAAGTAATAGGAATATATTTTCCATTAAAAATTTTTCTACCCATAGTGGCTAAAATAATAATTTAAAAAAAAAGTAAAGTCAAAGGAGTAAATCTTCAGTTAACTGGAAAACTTATGGAATAAATTACTTCTCAGCGGTTTTGAAAAGCAGAGATTTAATTCAATGGAAAGGAGTCTACATAGCAATAAAAGACTAACATGCCACAAGGTTAAACATGATTAAATGCATAGGAAATTGCTTTAGGAGCTCAGAAAAGCATCTTGTGTGATGAGAAGTTGGCACTTAGGAGACCTTTCAACTAGGCAGTGAAAAACAGAATATTTGGACAAGCAAATAAAAAAGAGAAAACTTACAGATGCCTTATCAAGATTTTCAATAAATGCATCGTACACACAAGGGACAAAGAGTTAAGAGACATAGCTGACATTGGGTGTTCATATATTGGAATAATAAAATATTACAAGAAAGAGTTTTTGAAATGTAAAGTTGAAATCCTTTGTATTTCAACTTGGGAATGAGAAGTTATGAAATGTCTTCATTTAATA
Source organism: Mungos mungo (assembly GCA_004023785.1). Lineage (NCBI taxonomy): Eukaryota > Metazoa > Chordata > Mammalia > Carnivora > Herpestidae > Mungos > Mungos mungo. The sequence continues at coordinate 10,724 of PISW01007621.1, forward strand.
GGGAAACTACACAATCAAAATAGTACTGAAGAGTTGAATCCCCACCCCTATTGGGAATGGAAAGAGATTGAATCAGGCTGAAGTGGAGATGAAAAGAATGGCCAAGAAAAAGCCATTAGTAAAGATTTTAATAGTAATCCAGGCATGAAGTTGACAGTTCCAGTGGGAAAAGCAGGCAAGGGACCCTTTTCAACTTGCACGATGTCCAGAGGGGACCCCCACTTGTTTTAGGGATGAGGACCCTCAGAGAAGGGAAGGGGGATAACTTGCCTGAGGTCACACCTTTCCTTAATGCTGAAACTAGAACTAGAGGCCTGGTTCTCAGCCCAAGGATATTTTCTATTATAATACCTACATAAATTCTATTTTCTTAATTTTTTCCTAAAAAGCATTAGCCTTCAGAAACTGGGCTAAAAGCCCAGAATTTGATATTTTATTTCCCAATGTACCCTGATTTTTTTTCTTATTGCCACGTAACCTAACTGTGTCTTTCTTCTACAGCTCTTAAAATAATTGTGAGACCATTTCTGCCAGATAATGTTTGTGGAGGAAAAATACCACTCTTCTAAGAATGAGGCTGCGTAAATGTGACTTGTTGCTAATGCAGCCTTTTGTAAAATACACAGACTTCAGCCTACGTTTTTCATGTTGTGATGGATTTTGGAAGGAATATCACAGGGGGAGATGTGTGTTACTCACAGAAATGCATTTTCCTATGTATCATTTCAGTTTAATCTCCATAGAAATGTAGGTTTCCGTTGAGCCAGTACCTTTTCATTAAAAAAAAAAAATTAGACGAGGGATATATATTATTACAAAGAAAAAAAGGGACTGCTTACAGGTCATTTGCAACCTTTTATCATCTAGTTACACTTTTATTTCTTCTTCCTTTCTGTGCTTCTGGGTTCATTTTGTGCAGCACTGACTCAGCAATGACCTTTCCATGAAAGCTAGGCTAAGTCTGCTTTCTTCCCAGAGTTAAAGCATCTTCATCCTGCTATCTGACAATACCAACACATCTTATTCTTTGCAGCAATGTGTTTCAGGGTTGTTGTTGTTTTTTTTTTTTTTTTAATTTTGATTGAATTTTATTTGTGTCAACATAACACATTGTTCCTGAGGCTCTGTTTTGTGTTTCCCTTCAGTTTAGCCTCAATTATTTCCAAGATCCTTTCCCCGGTTCCCTGTTGGATTATATCCTGCTTTATGTTTATGGTTTCATTTGGTAACACTGTGAGGTTTTGAGATGGATTCTGTACCCCCAAATTCCTGGAATCATCCGTGCAAAGTGGATGTTTCTTTTGTATCCTCAAGATGGTCTTCAAACAAAGTGCAAGGCTGATAATGTAAAAGGGGTCAGCAAGATGGACCTCACTGGCCTTTCCTCTGTTCTCTTAAAGTCATGTTTTTCCCTTAGGTGCTGTGTTTCCTTAATGGAGTTTTCAATTTATTTTATGCTCCTGTTTTTCTGATCTGGGAACAGGGAGTATGAAATAAACAAAAGCAGACCTTCCTAGGAGAGCCGTACTTCGAGACAGGGCTGTTATTGTTGACCTGCTATGGTTTTATGTCCTCACCTTTATTATTTTTGCCACATTTGTGGTTTTGGTACTTAATTATCTTGAGAAGTTCTATACAAGGAAAGGGATGACTTGACAGGTAGACAGAGCAAAGCAATCGAGAGTCTCGGAGCAGTTGGATTAGAGACAAGCCAGCAAGCAAATGGTTGTGACTGGGTAATCAGTCAGCAGATAACAGGCCCCGGGCACCTGTCTAGGGGATTGAAAACAGAAGGGCGAGATCCACAGTCCTGCAGAACAGGCAACTAACACAGACATGTAGGCACAGACACAGCGACTAAGCAAAGACAAAATCAGAAGATGCAGGGTAAGAGAATCCAGTCTCCAGGAGTACAGTAGAAGTTACAAGGGGTTGTAGTAACATGAAGGTTTCTCGGGTGTGGAATTTGGGTCCAATATTTTCAATGTTTTGCATACTTAGATACCCAACAGTGAAGTCCTCTGTATGAAGCTGTTCATTATTTTCTCTTTCCCTGAGGTCAGATTTGGCCTTGGGTCTGAGGCCAGTCCTTGTCTTCTGCTGGGCTGGAAGATCCCCTAATGTAATCAGAAAAGGATGGAGAAATGACTTCAATTAACCCACAGAGTTAGAGACAAAACAGACAGAGATAAACTACAAAATGAAATAAAAAAATAAACAAGTACATGTAGTCACGTTAAAACATGGAAATCCTTCTAGATTCTCTTTGACAAAAAAACTGCAATAATTTTAAATTAATTAGTCTCTATATTGTAAAAGACTGTGTTTTGTTAGAAAAAAAACATATTCCTTTCAATCTAGCAGTACTTCAAAAATAGTTCATCACATAATGGAGCACTGTGGTCAGTGCGGGAGTGAACTAACATAGTCGTCTTCCCTATACTTTAGAAAGAGCACAGTAGGTGTCCCATAAATGAATCTTGGGTTGCCCTGGGCCCATGTCCAGGTGGTGCAGTCCTCCAGGCTTCACACAGGACCTCATGAGAAACCGAGGACTAAGCCCGACTGGGTTTGATGGCAGAGATTCCCATTAGGCACAGGTTTCACATGGAGACACTCCTTCTACCGGCCATATGGCCTCAACACTTGGAGCCTCAAGTTCCCGATCTATAAACAGAGAAGTGTGTAGTCTGTCTTATGAGGATTTAATGAGAGGATGCTGGAAATGGGCCTGCAGCAAACCAGATACAAAATCAAGAGTGGCCCTTTTTAGTCTACATCAGTGGGAAGTATACTGAAGGATTAGATATCGGTGTTCTCCCTCTGAATGACAAATGTGACTGTTTTTGACATTGTGGGGCCTCCTGGAAAATCCCAGAATGCACCAATGCCCAGCCTAACACTAAAAGATGCTCCCACTAAAACCCCATTAACAGCTCCTCCTTTGGGTACATTTTCTTGCTAATAGACTTTTTTGTGTGTTCTCTCAATGACAGTGGCATCCAAAGGAAACAGTAGCTGATCTTGGCATTAGATCCAATGATTTGCAGAAGGTGTACCCCTCCTCTGTCAGTGATTATTCCTAATGACCTGAGTCTGTGAGAGTATGCTGTTTGTTGTGAGGGTCCCCATTCATACTTTTGCATCCATTCATGCATTCCAAACGTTGTTGAGTAATGAGTATTAGCATGGCATTGTGTTAGACTCTGAGGAAATAGCGGTCTCTAAAACAAGTAGACAGAGTTCTAACTCTTCATAGTCAAGTGAAGGAGACAGAACTTACCTACCTATAGAGACTTGTCTAAATTGTTCCTTCCTTTCCGTTCCCTTCTCCTTTCCCTTCCCCTTTCCCTTCTCTTCCCTTCTCTTCTCCTTCTCTTCTTTTCTTTTCTTTCCTTTTCTTTTCTTTCCTTTTCTTTTCTTTTCTTTTCTTTTCTTTTCTTTTCTTTTCTTTTCTTTTCTTTTCTTTTCTTTTCTTTTCTTTTCTTTTCTTTTCTTTTCTTTTCTTTTCTTTTTCCATCACAGATAGTCAAGAATAAAGCAGAACATGCCTCTGTGTGGCTTTCAACCTCTTTTTCCTACGATGGCTCTTCCATCTTCAGTTTTACTTTTATATTTCAGGCAGAAAGAAAAGAAGAAGAAGAAACCAAGGAAGCCAGATCAGGGGAGCAAAACTTACTGAAAAAAAATGCTCAGTATATGGATTTCATTCCCACTGGTCCAAGTGTGTCATGTGTCCACTGTGCTGCAAAAGAAACTGGGCTAGAGCTCTTCTGTCTGACACTCGGCCACCCCGGAGCAAACCCAGTTCCTCCAGTGAGACAGACTGGATGGTGACACAGCACCCGACAGTCTCTGCCACATTGTGCATCATCCTGGGCAGAAGGGGCTTATCAAAACCGGTTGGCTCAACCTGAGTAACAGCTCTCTGTGTCAACTAACTCAAGAAAGAATGGTCAGAAGTGCAGATTCTGGAATCTAACTCATGGACTCAAACCCTAGCTCTACCACTCACTACCTCTGTGACTTAAGCAGGTCTTTAGCCAGACTACACCTTAGCTTTCTCAGTTGTAGGGATCACAATAGTCCCTACCTCCTCGTGTTCATATGGAAATTGCCTGAGTGGACATAGACTGACTTTGAAACACCGAATTGGACTAGTGAGCATTTACTCCATTAGCTGTATCTTATATTAATCAAATGATCTTTTTGTCTTGCTTCGCTTCCCCATATATATTTCCCTGCTGGACAAAAATGAATGGACCACGGATGTGATTCATTCAAGTTGGCTCCGCAGCTGTGTCTTCATTGTACTTGAATCCGTTTACTCCTCTGGCATAGATCTGTTTTGTGTGAATGGAATAATCGTGCATTTGAGGAAACCAAATCAATCTGCGCTGCATAAAATTTCTGAACCTGCAGAGATGAAAAAGAAGATTTGTGTCAGTGGGGCAGGAGCAACCTGAAAGGCGTGGCCCCTTAAACCACAATGATAATCCTCTGCATATTGCTCCTCTCTTTTGCAACTCTGAGAATCTCATATTCTTTTTATTACCTTATTATTAAAACACTTATGAGGTCTTAGTTAATACTCTCTTTGAAAGGCTCTTTAAGACCAAAGACCCACGATAAGCAAGATGGGGGGCCAGTTGTGGATTCTAAGTCTGGTTCTACCACTGCCCCTCTGTTGGGCAATCTACGCTCTATTCTCCAGGTCATTAACTTTCCTGACAGCTGCCGGATACCCCATAGGAACACTTAGCTGCCAGGCACTTTGCCCTGATCAAACTCATAGCTATTTCTTTATTGCATTACAGTTGCACAACACTAAACCCATGTGTCTTCATAAGCCCGAATTACTACTGGCAAGTGAGTTAGTCCTGAGAACAACAGAGAAATGTGTGTAATTTTTTTCTTTGAAGACTGGCTTGAGCTTTGGGATAATTGAGTTACTTAAGTGTCCTTTGGTTGGAAAAAATCTCAGTTACTAATTCCTAAGCAAAGATCCCCATGTGCAAACTGCAAATTACGTATCTCACAAAGCCCGAGCGTACACTGCCATCAGGGAGGCCTTACATTCCTTCTCGCCCCTCCTTCACCGCCAGGAGTCCTTCAATATTTCTCACGGGGACGAATCCTATGTAGATGGGGAATTCTTCCTCATTAGGAATAGCTGGCCTCCACCTACTGAGCTCCAGTTGCCCTGTATTCGGTGGCTATTGCTGCAAAATAAGTTGCTGGAAAATGCAGTAGACTGAAGTAAGAATTATTCGTTTTCGGGCATTGGAAGGTTGGTGGCCCTGCTGATCTCAGGTGGGTCTGGTCATCTCTCTGACTGCAGCACAGAGTCCTGACTTTCAGTGGTTTTGCTCTGTTCCGTGTTTACCTCATCTTCTTCTTAGAAGTAGAAGACAAGGCCTGTCTCTCTCTGGAAAATGGCAGAAGCACTAATGTGACCAAAACCAGGCAAGCTCTTGAATCCGAGACCAGTAGGAACTGGCGCATTAAACCGTCTGCCTCACACCATGGGCCCAAGTAAGTCACATTTTTGAGCCCAAATTCCAGGGATGGGGAAATAGACCCATGCTTTTAGGAAGAGGAAATGCAAAGTTAAATGTTAAAAGCCAAAAAGCTTTTGTGCCAATTTCCTTTGACTACGGTAACAAATAGCTACAAATTTAAGCCTAAAACAACACATATTTATTCTTCTACAGTTTTGGGTGGTCAGAAATCTAAAATAGCTGGGTTTCAATGGGTGGACATCAAGATGTGGAGAGTCCATTTTCCTTCTAGAGGCTATAGACAAGAATCTGTTTTCTTGTCTTTTCCAGATTCTAGAGACACATTCACTGCATTCCTTGGCTCATGTCCCCTCCCCACATCACCTCCACAGCTGGCATAGCACCTGCTTTGGTGGTCACATAGCTGCTTCTGCATCAAACCTCCTGTTACCATCCTCTTGCAAGGACACCTGTGATTCTCTCAAAGGCCCACTAGAATAACCTTGGAAAATTCCCCAAAGTAGCATTCACAGCTTTCAGGGATTAACACCTGGAGATCTCTGGGGGCCTTTATGAAGCTTACCACAAACTTAGAGATAGAGAGATTTAGCATGTGGCCACCCACACAGGTACCCCAAACACCCTCCCATATTTCTGAATGTTTCTGTGGAAAGCAGGGCCACTTCAGTGGAGAGCGTTCTTTAGTATTTAGTACTTTAAGTATAGGAAAGAAAAATAAATGAAAAATACCACAAGCGCAGTAAAGTGGGTACTACATAATCTGTCATACAAAACGCAAGTTGTAAGGAAGAAATCACATAGTCAAATAATCTGGAGATATGTTGTTTTCTTGCCCAGGGGGAGCTCCTAGGACTGAACATATTGTAATAAATTAGCAGATTAGTTTTCATTCATCAAATATATGGATGAATGCCTTATAGATGCCTCCTAAATAATAGAAAACAGAGCAGAGAAGAAAATTAGTAAAAACCCATGAGCCTCATGAGTTCATATATGTGTATTTTGATTGGAAACAGCAGAGCATGCAGGCAGAAAGAAGACGCAGTGGTGGATGGACTGAAGAGGGTGGAGCGCCTGGGTCAGAGATGGTGCAGACGGCTTTCAGTGGAGGGGTTGCAGCAAATGCTTGTCATTATGTGACATCTTTCAGAACAAGAACCCCGCTGGCGGTGGTGCTGGAAGAACAGAGGACAGCATGGCTGCCTGTTGACAAGGGACAATGACCCCTGAGCAGACAGAGGCCTGGACCAGGATGGCAGTGGTGGAGTTGGGCAGAGAGGAATGGCCCTTCCTTTTTTTGTTTGTTTGTTTCCTTTTGGTACTCCAGAAGTGAGCCTTCAAACATCTGCAGGTGTATGGATGCATTGAAGGTGACCCTTCGATCATACTGGCTTCCCTCATCCTCAGGTCCTACTCTGGTCCCAGTGAGCCACGTTAGTTGTCTATGTGCGTCAAGACTGTGGGACACACACTATACATAAGTATGTGTGTGTGTATACTCACGTATATTTGGCAGAAATGGGATCACACTGTTTGTACTCTCCCACAACTGGAACTAAAAAAATACTTTTTTATTTATTTCTTTTGAGAGAGAGAGAAAGGGAGGGGTAGAACGGGAGGGGGAGAGAGATTTGTAGGCAAGCTCCTCCTGGTCCAGGCCTCTGTCTGCTCAGGGGTCATTGTCCCTGTTCAACAGGCAGCCATGCTGTCCTCTGCTCAGAGTCCAACATGGGATGGAACCCGCAAATTGTGAGAGCATGACCTGAGCCAAGAATTGATCCCTTAACTAGCTGAGCCACCCAGGCACCCTCACAACTTGAATTTTTCATTTTATTTTTAAATGTTCTAATTAGCAACAGGTGCCTGTGGTTTTCCTGTCTTTATTCAAACCTGGTTTTCCAGGTTACTAGCTTTGTGATTTAGCCTAATTCTTTAACTTTCATAAGCCTCAATGTTTTTATTAACAAAATGTATGCAATTGTAGAAGGCCACAGAATAGGATAATACACTGTGTATACACCTTTTCCGTAAAACCTAGAACATAACCAAGTTTCAATAAATGTTATTGATAATGATACTGCTTCTAATTAACATGCCTTAAAGGACATTCAGCTTTAAAGAAAAAGCTATTACTTTCAGTGTTTCTGTATTAAGTTTAGTGTATTAGTTTAGTGAAAGATTCCTTTTATCAAATTAAGGGACTTCCTCTCCCAGATTAATAATAACTGTGGTCTGTCTGCCTATTTATTAAAGTCTGAAAATACTGTGGTTTTCAGAAAGCTTTTATTGTTTTGCTGATTCTTAGCATCATTCTTTTTCTTTCTTGAAAAGAATTCTACTTTTCACAATGTAATATTTGATCTGCCGTCTTTTGGGTTTAGGGGTGGAAGTTTGTATCTCTATTATGACCCAAGTTGTTCTACATTTAATTGATGTGAATATGTACATATGTGCCTATGTCATCTCTATTGGGCTTTGATGGAAGGATGTATGAAATTGTGCAAATTTCTATTTATTTCTATATTCTGGAAGAGCACGAGTGTCATCTTTATCTAAAAACATTTCCTCAGAGGCTATGTAAAACAATCGATGCCAGTTGTATTTAGGGAGGAAATCAGTGAAATTTATCTACATCTTAAGTAGATTCTGTATGAATTTGAAGGTTTTCTGCTTTTTTTTCTGTCAGCCTTGGAACTCAGAGTTACCTATAAAATCACAAATTTTGGCCAGAATTCCAAAAGTATTAGATGAGAATGACATACTACTCTTGATGTCCTTTCCTATTATGTCGCTTTCCTATAATGATGATGATAGTTAACAAAGCTTCCTGGGATCATATATAGTGACTCAGAAGAGACCTGTATCTCTAGCCCCCCAAACTGTCTTATCAATACAAAACCACTACCTCGTAAATTGTGTGATGCGGTTTCCCCATTGCGTTCCGCGCACGAAGTCTAGTTATTCAATCAGTATTTCTTTAACTCAAGCATAATTTAGGGAAGAAAACATTAAGAATATTTTATGTGCATATTTTCTACATTTTATTCTTCTGATAAGGCCTGTTTCTAATGCTTTACTATCACAATATAAGGTTGGCATTAATTTTACATTGGCGAATTTATCAGGTTTTTATTTTAGCATAATACTTTGAAGGGCAAAATGTTTACTACCTGTCTACAAAATATACGATTTTAGCATTAATCAATTACTCTAAAGTTTCCCTTATTTTTGGCCTCTGGAATGCCTTCAGGCCTATAATTCCAGCTAAATTGTTTCTTTTTCCTTTTCTCTTGAGGTGTTTGTATGTGTGTGTTTGTGTGTGTGTGTGCACGCACGTGTGTGTGCATGTGTGTGCATAATACTGTAGAGGCACATGCATTTTTTAAATGTCTTTTTTCATTTGTATTTTACATCAATATAATATACACCATCTGGTTACAATTAATGGTTTTGATTTGAAATCTATTTTAGCTGGTACTGGTATTTCTAGACCAGATGTTCATGTGTGTGTGTGTGTGTGTGTGTGTGTGTGTGTGTGTGTGATGTTAACCCAGCATGTCTTTATTACTTTCAGAGTTGCTGCAGATAATTTTAGGTAGGTCTATAAAAGCAGCATGAAGTGGACTTCTCTTGCGCACCCCTCTCCCACATCCCCCATAAGACGAGTGTATGAGAAGATTAACAAGGGCACATTTGTTGTCATAAATTGACTCATCTCTTCTTTTTTCTGACCCTTTATTTTGTCTGTTCTCTATTGCGATCTTTATATTTCTCCATTTCCAAGAAATCTACTTGTTCCTCTTTCATTATGATTTCTATCCTTATTTTTAACATATCTGCTACCTTTTGGGTTCGCTACATTGCCTGTGGGGTTAGCTGCTGTTGTGATCATACCTGTTGTATTTAGACCATTTTTAGATTTGCAGAAAGGCTTGACTTTCTGTTTATACTCACAGATGAGCATCCTAATTGATCAATATTAATATGCAGACTCAACTGCCTTAGCCAAAAATTCCTTTACTTTGACAAGGAATTTGCATTTCACCAGGAAAGGAAGAATGAAACCAGAGAAGGAGTCATGAACCCGGGGATGGTACAGATAGCTGTCTTCATTGGCCAATGTCATGGCCCACAGCAAGGGTGGGGTTTGGAAGACGAAACACTTCAAGGATTCATCTGGGAATTTCCCATGAGTAAACTTCCGCTTAGGCAGCTGCATTTATGTTTCCTTAACCTTGAGTTACAAAAAGAGGAGTCATCTTTTCTCAAGAAGAAATAGCGCTTCCCGGAGGCATTTATTTAACGGTATAACTTCCCACCTGACAGAGCACTGTTACCACTTGTCCACTGGGAAGTCTAATCTTGGGGACATGCCCGAGATTTTCTGGGAAAATCTCAGATTTTAAAAGGTCTCAAAAAATAAAAATTCTCTCCACTCACTGAGGATAAGAACTTACATGAGTTCCTAGGGTTTGCCAACAGTCTGATTGCAATAGACACGTTTTTCAGAAGCATCTCTCTCTCTCTCTCTCTCTTTTCAGTTGATGGCACTGTTCCCAGATTTCTACTGCTGTGATGGATTTTTTTTTTTATTTTACTTCATTTCATAGATATTTGGCAATTAAGGAGTAGTAAACTCACATTTTCCATCAACTAATTTTAAATTCATCATTTCTTAAGCTTTTAATTTTGTAAAGCTATTTAAACTTATTGAAAGTCAGAAAATATATGACACCTATAAATATACTTTTTATCAAATATTTTTAATCTAAGACTATCAGACAGTCAGAAATTTTAATTTGGAATCTATATCCTTTCCATTTAAAATTGGTTTGCTCAAAGGGTGGGTTATTCTGAAATGAGTTTTTTCCCTCTAAGTTGCCATAAATGGAGATGAAAGACTTTTTAAAATTTATAATTTTTCTATGTGTGTGTATTAGTGACTTATGTCATAAATTATTTAAATGTATTAGCTGAAAACATATATAATTGTGACATTAGGTTTTTAAGTAGTCATCTTTAACTTACATTTTCAAAGAATCAGAGCACCTGGGTGGCTCAGTAGGTTAGGTGTCCAACTTCAGCTCAGTTCACGATCTCACAGTTCTTGGGTTAGAGCTCCGCACTGGGCTCTGTGCTGACAGCTCAGAGCCTGGAGCCTGCTTCGGTTTCTGTATCTCCCTCTCTCTCTCTCTGTCCCTCCCCCACTAGCACTGTGTCTCTCTTAAAAATCAATAAACATTTAAAAAAAAGGAACAAAGAATCACAGCATATTAACAACAATGTGGCTATTAGAAATTCTCAAATTAATACTTCTAGTATGCAAACAAAGTAACTCAAACCTCTCAAAGTTAAAGAAACACTGTTACTCATTGATAGAAGTCCTCTTCTGAGCCAGTGCCTTATCAATTCTACACAAAAGAAAAATTCTGGAGGAACTTTGTGGAGTGATAGATAGTTTCCATCTTTTTATTAATCAATGCAATTTTAAACAAATTCATCTAATTACAATTTTAAAGATATTTTCAAAAGTGCAACTAGAAGTTCCACAAAGCCACTATTTTCTGACGTTTTTACTCTAGGGACACCGAAATGAGGGTATTTGTATATTTGACACTTTTTGCTTGTTTGCCTGATGATATGGCCTGAATTGTGTCTCCCAAATTCGTATGTTAAGGCCCTAATCCCCTCAGGGCTGTTAAAGGTATGATTAAGTTAAATGGGACTGTGAGGGGTGCACCTTAGTACACTCGGACTCGTATTCTTATAAGAAAGGAGGATTAGCGGGGCGCCTGGGTAACGCAGTCAGCTGAGCGTCCAACCAACTTTGGCTCAGGTCATGATCTCACGGTTCGTGGTTCGAGCCCCACATCAGGCTCTGCACTGACAGCTCAGAGCCTGGAGCCTGCTTCAGATTCTGTGTCTCTCTCTCTGTCTGATCCTCCCCTGCTTGCACTGTCTTTCTCTATCTCTCAAAAATAAATTTTAAAAAATTTAAAAAATTATAAAAAGGAACTGAGGATTAGGGCAGAGACAGAGGGACGACTATCTGCAAAACAGAAGAGGAGAGAGTAGCATCTACAAGCCAAAGAGAGGCCTCGGTGGCATTTGTGGGGTGAAAAGGCAGAGGTCTAGCCTCCAGAACTGAACGAAAATTAATTTCTGCTGTTTAAGCCAACCCATTTGAGGTGTTTTGTTATGGATGCCCAAGCTAACGAATACACATGGGGACATCAACTGATATAATTATACCAGTGCACCTGTTTTAAAGTTTCTGAGGAAACACAATAGATGAATGGGTTGTATAGCATCATGTTTCGCTTGAACGCTGACATTTTTCTCTTACTGCTCTTTAAAAGGTAACACAATCTTACTTCACCTGTTTAAAAATAAGCCATGCACCAATTCACCCTAATGCAACTCTGTTCTGAAACAGAAAATTTAAGAACAGAAGCAGAACAAAAACTTTTCAGAAATCTGTTGCAACATATCTAGACAGAAGTTTAAATATTCTATTCACGAAAAAGTCTCAAAAAGATTCTGTTATTTGTTCTTATCTTAAACACAAATCATAGTATTTTGGTTAAACGGTTTCTGAACTGACAGAACTGTGTAACATTAAATTAAAAATAGGGAGATTGACAAAGACAGAGAGATATGCTAATGTTCATACAATATAGCAGCTGGCATTATCACATTAATTTTAAAAAAGCAGAAATCTTAAATCATCCACCTCAAGAATAATAGTAATACAGAGCCCTGCATTTGATGGCTGTAAAATGAAACTTCACATGAGTTAATAATTGATATCCATATGCTTCACCCAAGTGTATTAAGGAAAATATTATATTGTGTATATTATTAATGACATACATTTTAGAATGGTTCTATTCAAATTAGCATAAATGGATTTTTTTTGCCAGGAGAATAAACTTTAAACCATGTAGAAATATATGATCTGAGTGTTTAGGATGATTTATTTTCAAAAGTTTACTATTTACTCAATGTTATATTCTATAGGTTCCACACATATGTTATCAGGAATAAAAAATAGCAAATATATAATATTACAAATCATAAGTTAGCGTAAAATAACCTTGTGCACCAAGTTTTGAAAGAATTGATATGTTAAATTTTAAATACAATGGCTGAGAAAAAATAGAAATTGAATACACAAGATTCTAATGTGTCATAGTCTGAAGAATCAAGAAAAAAAAATCCCCAGGAAACACTGTGTCCACTAATGAAATATACTCCAAATATGATATTAAAAATCAAATGATGTTAAACAAATAAGTCATGCACTGTTTAACTTGTAAGATATTTTAATTTTTTAATGTTTATTTATTTATTTTGACAGAGACCAAGATGGCATGAGTGGGGGATGGGGAGGGAGAGAGGGAGATAGAGAATCTCAAGCAGGTTCTGTGCTGCCACCTCAGAGCCCATTGTGGGGCTCAAACTCACTCAACTGTGAGATCATGATGAGCCAAAATTAAGAGTCAGCTGCTTAATTGGCTAAGCCACCCAGACACCCCAAACTTGGGAGGTATTTTAGATCAATAATGTAATCCAAACTCCTCAACACACATCCAAACCCTCACTTCACAACACACACACACACACACACACACACACAGCTTTTGTTGGGGGGAAACTTCATGGAGAACCTAAGACAACAAAGCTCACTCAGGGAGCCCCGAACAGGACTTCTTAACAGAGAATGAAAAGCTACAGAAGCTGAAAGACATTTTAGTGATCAACTTTTAATTCTGTCATCTATAGAAAAGATGCCAGGGGCACCTGGAGGGCTCAGCCAGTCAAGCTCCCAACTCTTGATTTCAGCTCAGGACATGATCTCAGGAGTTAGTTAGGGATAGAGCCTGGCATTGGGCTCTGCACTGACAGCATAGAGCCTGCTTGGGATTCTCTCTCCATCTCCTTCTGTCCTTCCCATTGTCTCTCTCTCTCAAAATAAATAAATAGGCTTAAAAAATAAATAAATTTTAAAAGATCTCAATGTTGAATGATCTAGAATTACAGTTGGGCATACCAAGTCATAAATTAAAAAAAAAAAAGGAAAGACAATTTTATTGGCTAAAAAGAAATATACCTCTCCTATATTGTCTGAAATTGTACCTTCCCTTATTTAAAGTATACCATTTTCTGCAATTATCTGCAACTGCTCTTTGCTAGCCTAGAGGGAAGTAGTTACGTTGTTTGGAGTGGAAAGAATATTAGGAAGAATTAGCAAGTGTTTATCAATGAAGCATGATTGTGGAGAACAGAACTTGCTGGGGTTGGAATCAGGCCAATTATGAGAGGAACCCCCAGAGTCTCTGTGAGTTGGCTCGGGTGGAATCAGAGGCGAGAGGAGGCAGAAAAGGAATGGCGGCATGTGATAAGGATTAAGATTTGCGATTTTTCCATGCGACCTAGGTCTAGAAAATTCTTCGCCCCTAAGATTATAGTTTTACCTCCTCCTTAGATCTTTTCATATATTGCTACCTATTTCATACACACATACACAAACACACACACACACACACACACACACACACACACCATTTCTCTGTTCTTTATGTCTGATTCTGAGGTTCTGGATTTAAAAAAGTCAACCTTCATAACCCTAAAATATTTAATAATGACTCAGAAAGACAAAATAATTCACGAGGCAGGAGTTTTCATTAGCTTCCCTGAAAACATGGGTAATAATTTAGCCCTAACCCAAAATGCCTTAAATTCTTTAAATCGACAGAGTAAGAGAACCAAAAATTTTGAGCATCTGTTCTGGCTCACAAATTCATTGCAGCACAAAACAGACTTATGAAACATTTTCCAGCACAGAAATACAACAGGCATGTATGGAAATAATGTGAACAATTTCACAAGGGCTCACGCCTTCCTGGACCGTTGCCTCCTCTCCGGCCCATCTGCCCCACTGACTGCATTCTGTCTTCGCGCTAAGGTGTTAGGGACAAGTTGCTTTTCTTTGAACCAAGAAATAGAACTATAAATAAGCCACAGTGGCTTTAAGTAAATGTTTTAATGCAAGTTTGGCAAAATCCACCTATAATCAGGGAAAGGCACCTGGGTAACTTCCTTTCATCTTTGATTTTAGGCCATTTTTATTTACAAGTTCTTAGTAAACCTTAGGTCTTTATTTAACCCTATTCTGTGACACAGTGTATGTTGATTTATTGTTAGTGAAAATGTGATCACACACAATAGAGAGAGATGAAAATGAATCAAATTTCAATAAAGGACCTGTGAACTGTAGCCATGCAGAGATTAAGGGTGTGTGTGTGTGTGTCGGTGTCTGTGTGTCTGTGTCTGTGTGTAATACAAATCAGGCCTTTTCACTCTCCTGCTTCAGTTCACTCAGTGGCCTCCCACTGCTCCTGAATTTGCTCCTCCTTTGCCCTCACTGTGGCCACAAAGCTCAACAGGAGCTGATTTCTAGTAGCTTCCTGGATGGAAGTCACAATAGCCTCCTTTCTGTTACTCAAAATCCCTGGGCTCCTGGTGGTCCGAGGGCCTCTGGCTAGGATTCCCTTTCCAGGAACCCGTTTTCTCCCATCCTCACCTATTCAGTCCCTAACCATCCTTTACAACACATCGCAAGCATCCTTTAGGGCCTGAATAACCTCCTCTAGTTTCTGGCAGGTTCTTCCTGCCACCCCCCATTTCACTGTGGCAAGAATATCCCAGCTGGACTTGGATAATGCACCATGTAATTGTTGTTAAAGCTCACACTCACCCACAAGAATGTGTTACGGCAAGAGCAAGGACTGTGGTTTTCTTGCTCAGCACTGGGACGGGGCTCCTATCATCCCACCAAATTCAGTGAGGGCAGTCAATAAATGCCTCCTCATTTAAGGAAGGAAACAATGGAACAAAAAGCAGACAGCAACAAAATTCTAGACAACAAGGGTGCATCTAATATAGAAATCAACGGTCATAACAAAGGAGAGAGAACACTATGTTCATAGCAGTAACTGCTAAGCTGACTCCTATAGGCTCTGGAGAAGTGTACTGCACCAACAATGATTAATTGTCTTTCTGATCTTTTTGTAAATATATCTTATCACACTTGGGGTAGCATATTGTGGGGGAAGAAAAATTTGCCCTTCTTCCCCCCTGCCAGCCTTTTGGCCAATGTAATAAACTGATGTCAGACACATTAACACTAGAGAACAAATTAAACTTCACCTGTAGAGGGGCTCCATAAAGTATGTGACTCAAAGGCGGTCAGGTCATAGAGACTTATAGGCCACCCTGAACAAAGGAGAAATGGGGGCAGGGTATGGGGCTCCAAGGGGAAGAAGACAAGTTACAGGAAGATGTGAAGAACAAATGTTTGGGAAGCAAATGTTTGCCATTGCATGTAGATATCTGTCTTTCTGATAGAAATTAAGTTTTTGTGGCAATAGCTCTCTTCCTGGTACAGGTAAGGGAGAGGTAGCAAGCTCTTCATGAGTCCCTTAGGTCATAATTGTCTTCAGCTCAGAACAACCCCACACGCATGTGGCACCTTCTGGGTGACCTATTCTGCTCCCCCTCACTACCCAATTCTGAACCTTGAAATTAAGGAAAACATGACAATCCTGAGCAGAAGCAGAGAGCGATGTTTTGGTCATAGAATGAGTAGCCAGACCTCGGCAGATTTCTAAATAGCTCTCAAGGTAAGGGGGTTTACATGCAGTCTTTATAACTCCAGAGACAGAATAGGGTCAAGTTTTGGTTTGAAAGAAGAACAACAAGCAATCTGAACTGTCTATTATCTTCTGGAGGTATAGTGCTCCTGTCCCAGGAGGCCCGGAAGCACACGTTGAGTGACAGGGTCCCGGGCCAACAATCAAGAGTGGAATGGATGGTGGAGAAGAGCTCCGAGGGGTGGGGTTTTGCTTGTTTAATTTTGTTGTTTGTTTTTGTTTTTCCTGACAGGCATTTTAATTTGGCATGAGAAATGTCAATAATTCTTACAATTCCCAAGATCATGATAAAGGTCTTAACAGCTTGCAAAGTCACCTGCATCTCCCTCCCCTCCCATGAGCTATTAGGAAGAAAGCAAATGTAAAATTTAAGCAAACGTCGGTGTTAAAAATTAGGTTGCAGATATAAAGTATTTGAGTACCATTGCAGAGACTGTACTCTGTTTGAATTCACGTCTTTTCAATTTTGTTGTTACCAAAAAGGTATCTGCACTAGTGCTGCTTGAAGAAACTTTTGGCAATTTTACTAATCTAGGAACGCTATTTTGAACTAAACCAGCTGATGTCATATGCTTCTAGAGAATTACCCATCATTACCATATGTCAATGTCTGGAGATTAGTGATAGGGTACCTAGATTTCTTGAAAAAATTTACAAGATGCTTCTGAGTCCGAGATACACAATTGGCTGATTTCTTAATCTTACACTGAAGTATTAGTAGACATATGAAATTTCTGCTTCTGGCAAATTAAATTATGTGTGCATGGTTTGGTAAATGTGTGCATATATAAAATTTAACACTATAGAGGGTCAACTTTGAGATATATCTGGAGTGAGCAAGAAATTTCAAATTAAAAAAAAAAACTTTCGATCACAACATGCCATCTTTCTTCTTGTATATGCATAATTCTCCTGAGATCTCTGTCATGTGAGCAGTCCAAAGTGGGCTGTCCTGGCCAAGAGGGACACAAGTATTACTATGATTCATTAGCACAGATGTGAAGCTTGATTTACTTCCATAGGTCTTCATATGGACTATAATGAGATCGTGAAGGACTTCTGAATCTGACATATCACATATTCATAGATAGGTCCATTATCTAATCTGCTGGTGTGTTTTGAATAGATGTTAATTCTGGTCTTTTCATCTTCAAGAATTTGTGCAAACCTTTTAAGAAGAAGTCCACTTGCCAAATTATTCTGTCCGAAAGATAGAGTGGCGAAATTTAAATTTTTTGTGGATCCTTTCTTATCTGCTGCAGGAATTATTTCTCATATTGATATTCTGTATTTTTTTAGTGAATCCATTCCTACATATTTGTTCTTTGTCCTACAATTATATAAGGACAGTTTTTATCTCCATTAGCGATACACTACTATAATCATTATCTAATGATCTCAGATTTTCATTTACCTATTTAGAACTATCAGCATGACATCCACATCCTTTTTAAAAATTTTTTTTTCTCAGTCCTATGTCCAGATCTACTATTGGTTTGATCAAGATAAAGTTTTGTGTTTTTCTTTTCATTTTCTTTCTTCCCCCCTTGGATTTTTGAACAGCTGTATTACTCTTTCCCCTCAGATTTCTTCCCTCTATGCTTTTTCTCAGACTATGGTTTCTAAACTTAGCTTTTTTTCTCCCTCACCTATCTAGCTTTAGGTGACTAGTAAACACTTGGACGTAAAAGTGAAGAATTTTAAGGGACCAGAGACATGGGAAAATACCAACCAGAAATGAGGACAAATTTCAAATGTATGACTTATAGAAAGTATACACAAAGATCAGGCAAGCATTTGATTTGTTGCTTTGGGATGTATTTATACAAAGGACTTGTCCTTTTGAAATGATACCTGACATTTAAGTAAGCCCGTTGGTAGTGGGTATAAGATTCTCCGTACTCAAAGCAAAGGGCAAAAGACTGTGGACTTTGAAAAACTCCCTGCCCACATTTCCTGGAGACTATTTGATATTCTCACAATCTCATGGTGGTTTCAAAAGAATATTAGTCCTTTTATCAAGAAAGAAAAAAGAATGGCTTAGAACAGTACTTTTCCAACAGTGTTCTCTCTAGCCCTAGGATTTCAGATCTCCATATCAATGTGGATGAGGAGGAGGAGATGTGTTTACTGGAAGAGGAACCTAAAGTCAGTGGGTACCAATTAGTGAACACAGGTGAGCTATTCACAAAGGAAATCTTTTGCAAACTCAGGCATAACTTGGTGGGCTTGAAACATCTCCTTGTTCAGCATCTCTCCGGCTTAAACTGCCATCCCTCATATCTGCCCTTTGGTGTCTTCTTCCATTTTTAAGGACTCATGATTAAATTGCACCTGCACACCTAATCCAGGATAACGTTCCCATCTTAATTTCATCTACAGCCCTAATTACTAGTTGCTGGGTAGCATAACATGTTTATAGATTCTGGGGATTAGAGTCTGGGCATCTTTGAGGTGACCTTCTTTTGCTTACCATCGTATTCTAATTACCAACACATTCTAAGGGTTTTTTTCCCTTTACTTTGAAGAATTCTAGGTCAGTAAAATCAAAACTTCATGACATATATTTTGCCCTATCAGTTTAAACATTCTGTTGAGTAAAAATTATCAGGAAACAAAAGATACATTAACATAAAATGTGCAAATTTGTATATTAATATATTTGTGGGTGTTTAGAATTGTATACAATCAATAAACCAATATAATACACATAAATATGTGTAATAAATCCACTGGGCACATATTATGTGCAAAGCATAGTACTTGTGTCTATAAATAAGACAGACACAATCTCTGTACTAAAATTACAATCCAGTGAAAATGAAGGATCAAGAATGATGCACAAATGATTATATTTTAAACGTCTGAAATTTCTGAATGTATTAAAACAAAATGTATTTAGGGCCACCTGGGGGACTCAGTCCACTATGCGGCCAACTTTGACTCAGATCATGACCTCACAATTCATGGGTTCAAGCCCTGCGTGGGTCTCTGTGCTGTCAGCTTGGAGACTGAAGCCTGATTTGGATTCTGTGTCTCTCTCTGCCCCTCTCCTGCTCATCGTCTGTCTGTCTCTCTCTCTCTCTCTCAAAAATAAATAAACCTTAAAAGAAATTTAAAAAAATTTAAAAACATATTCAAATCTGCAATGATTGTTTAGCTTATAATTGCAGAAATGTGATGTTTAACTTTTCTATTTTTTCTCTTATTTCAAGTCTGGGCTGACTACAAGTTTGATTTTGCACTTATAAAGAAAAATAGCATTGTGTGAGAGAGCTGTGTTTAGACTCATTTGGTCAATATTTCAATATAATATTTGGCATTTCTCTTAAGGTTAAATGAATGGTCTTTGAGATAATATCCAATCTCGTCACTTTCATAAATCTATGCGGTTTATGCTTACTCTTTAAGAAATTAGATATTAAGATTGTCATGTCATATTTAAAGAAATATGAGAAAGGGATGTGGGTGCACTAAATTGTTTGAAATAAAATTTAAAAGCATATTAATATAGGTAAATATTAAAAGTAGTTCAATTTTCTGAGACCAGATGATGCTGATAGTGTTTGCTTAGAATTTTGCAATTATTCTAAAACACGTGAAGGCAAAAATATGCAAAGCTTCACATAAAGAAGCTTCACATAAAGAAGACTGTCTTTGCCTGGTTAGTTTAATCATCACATAGTCTTCTCGTTATACCATCTGACATATTTTTACCCTGAATATTTCTAAGGTTTGGTAGAAATTAGAATCAGAGAATTTTAAAGCAAATGGAGATTCTCAGGACCACACAATGGCTCTCCTTGTGTTGGTTTTTAATAAACTTTTTGTTTAGTGTTTATTTATTTTTCAGAGAGAGACAGAGCATGAGAAGGGAAGGGGCAGAGAGAGGGAGACACAGAATCTGAAGCAGGCTTCAGGCTCTGAGCTGTCAGCCCAGAGCCCAACACCGGACTTGAACCTATGAATAGTGAGGTCATTACTGAGCCTGAGGCTTAACCAACTAAGCCACCCAGGTGCCCTTGTGCTTTTTCCTTTTCTAAATGAAGTGACTGAACTTGGGTGGCACCATGAGTTTAAGGCTGACAGTCAAGTATTTTTCCAGACAGAGAGAACTACTCGTCTCTCAGTAATTCAACATGGACACCATTTCCTTCACTTTCCATGAACATCAAATGTTATTTTGGCATAAATGCTATTTGGACAAAGTAAACCAAAGACTGTATGTTGACCATCTGTTGGCTTATAAAAAGCTCCCAACTTCACTTAGATCTTACCAGTTAAATCTTTAAGATATAATTTAAAACAGCTAGTAAAATATAAAATTTCATTTTTCTAGTTATAATTATACAACTTTTAAATATTAAAATATTGATAATACTACTATAATTTTCCCATCATCAATAAAAAGTTTGATGGATAGTCCCTCCAGATCTTTTTCTTTGTAGACATGAGAAAAGAAAACAATATAAAATCACATTAAAATCATAGATCTCTGACTGACTTTGTACCGATTTTCTTCTGCCTGGCAAGACTCTTTCCTGAACACTTTTTTGAAGACTTGTTCCATTAATCGTCTTTCATTAATACTTTTTTTTCCATGAGAGCCCTTATATTCCTATTGCTAATGGGGACTCTTTTCTTTCTCCAGAAATACATTTTAGCTTAAAGTTTCTCAGTACAGTGCATCCCAGTGGTAAAGATCTATTTGTGGACATTCCTGAATCTAAAAAAGGTCAATGGGAAAAATATGTAACATTACGTAAAATCATGAATCTTTCCAATTTTACAAAACCAAAATGAGAAATTCAGTAAGGTTGATCCTAGATAGGTTCTTCATTTGTATCAAGTTTAAAGCTATGCGAACTCTGCTCCCTCATACTCTTGCCACAAATGGGCATGCACATTCACAAGATAAAAGAAACTGAAGACAAACTTGAAGATTCAAAACTCCCAGCAACATTTGATTCCATTTCCCAAAGAGTTGCAGTTTAATCTGTTGCATTAATATTTATTGTGTTAAAATTTAGTTAAAATTTAATTGACTTAAATTGTACCCCTTCCTCTGGAAGTAGAACAACTTCCCATACAACACAAGGATGTCTCTGTGCTTTTTTGAGCTGCTAAGTCAGTCTGAACTTTGTAGGGAACCTTCCTTTGTGTCTGATTGATCTTCTAGGTGCTTAAGCTCTTGGAAGGTAAGAGTTGTATAGTTTTCATCTTTGAAGCCCTTTTTTTAGTAGAGATTCTGGTGGGTTCTGGGAGCCACATCAGCCTTGTTGGATGACACAGTAACAGCAAGGAAATGGTAGACACTTGCACAGCTCCTGCCATGAAGTGAAACTGGTATCTCCTTCTACTACTGGTTCATATTGGGAATGGGACTACTGTTATTGATTAGGCCTCACAATATTCCACATCAGACCTATATTCTCCACACAGATAACTCATGAGAGGAATCATATTCTTACCCCTACAAAGGAGATTGTAGATCAAAGCACTGTAGATGTTCATCAAAAGACTCTTCCAATAGGCCCCTAGAGATTCAAAACGGACTATGAAACAGTTAAAAACACAAGAGCTGCATTTAAGTCTGGCCCAGAGAAAAGGAGCCTAATTTGGAGATGAGAAATTAAAAAAAAAAAAAAAAAAAAAAAAACAAGGACAAACCCTAGTCCCTTCCCAAGGTCCACATTCCACAAATACCTTCCCTTGTACTGACCTCTGTTATGAGGATGGATAAGAAGATAGAATCCCAGGTGCAAGGCTAATACACACAGGGCCCCCATTGCGCTTCCATCAAAGAAAGGTTTTTCTCAAGCGACTTGTTAACAAACATTCTTTCTCTTGTGGTTAATGAGCCAAATAAAATAACTCCTAGTCTATCTAGATACAACTTAACCTAGGTTTTAATTTTAGCGTTACTGACTTAAATAATGTGTATGTTATCCTGTTTTTTACTAAAAACATCCTGTTTTCTCTTGGTTATAAGACTTACTCAACCTCATTGCAAGTACGTTACATGACTTGGTTGTAACTTGTTAATTAAAAACAAAGTCATAAATATTGGCAAAAAACCAACCCATGCAAATTAAGATAAGTTTGTTACTTTCTTGTTCTGGGGGACTGGCATAAAGAATGAAGGGGGTGGTTCTACAGATATACCTCTGTAAAATCTGTTTCTGTACACTTTTGCTAAAAAAAATCATCTTATCACAAGTAATTAGCCCCAGTAAAACATTCTATTTTCTGATGTCATGTTATCACTTGACCTGCAAATAAAGACACCAAAGCAAACAGCAGAGATGTCTGCCTGGTAATCAGAAAGAAACCTGAGGCTCTCTCACTCCCTTTCACCGACACCACCCGTCCTTCAAGGCACCCTGGACCTGCTGGAGCTGGACTCCGGAAGGTGGGTAGATGCTCAACAAATGTTTATGAATTAAATATGGAACACAAAATTACAATCGAATTTTGGTTGTTCCCAGATTTTATAAATCTGAGTCTAGGATTGCTGTTATCAAGACGGTTGAGGAATTTCACAGTTTATTAAACTCTTAAGAACAGTTCTAAAGCTTTTGCTGCCCATTTTACTTTGCTTCTAGCCTAGAAAAAGTCAACCAGTACTAGAAATCTAAAGACAAATGCTTGACATTTTAGTTTAAAACTTCTGGACTTCAGTACGTTATCAGACTGATGGGGAAAAAATATGCTTAATTAGTTTTACTGGCAGGGTTCGGGCTCCAAGAGTAAATTTCACCAGAGTCAAAATGGTGTGTGAAAGATTTTCTGTAGCCACAGTTCTAATTAGCATTTTGTTATAGGAAACCGATCTTGGATTTATATGCAGTTAAAAAAAAAAAAAAGAGGCTTGGTTGTAGCTGAATTCACTATGGGTAGATTTGCCATGAGCTGGTAATCTAGGCCTGGAGTAAAATAATTAGTGATGTGGTAGCAATTAAATGTAATGGAAATAGCAGATCAATTAAAGGAAGAGCTGAGTTGCCCAGAAACAAATAACAAAAATGTAAACATAATATTTTATCAAAAGTGAGTTTTAACATCATACAAAAATTACCTAGCAAGCCATAGTTCAAACGTAGGGTTGAAGAATGATTTCCAAAAGCCAGAAACAGAATAAGAAATTCAAGGTTGTCCTTAAAAACAATCTGACACAGAGCTTTAAAGGACAACGTAATGATCTTACAAGTGTAACTCTTCTAAGATTCTCATTGTTGTTTATTCTCTTGACTGATTCCCAACTCTGAGGTCATGCATCTGTGTATCTACTCACACAGGTCCTGTGTTTGGTTGCTTATAAATTATGAGTGTCGAAGGAGGTAGGGGGAGGGACAACAAAAGGAAGAGAAGAGTATAACAAGGATTTAGGAAAGAGAGAGAGACAGAGAGACAGAGAGAGAGATTTTTAGGGTTTCAGCAGTCCAAATACGTGAGTCATTTGGATTGCTTGCAAATTGTGCCACATCCAACAGAAGCATAGACTCAGAGACTGTGTGTAGCTTAGAGGCATTTTTCCTTCCGTATTTTGTCTGTGATTCTTAAAATAAAGGCTATGCCTCAATCCAAAACATTGCATTCTGATATGAAATGAATGTATTATAGTGAAATGCAAAAGAAGATAATGTGACTAAAAATTAAAGTAAAATTAGATACCCAAGTTTTAGTTACAGTACGTTGTGAGTTTTTCAATGATTTTCAGAGAAGGAAGAAAAAAAGAGCAAAACTATCTTATTTAAATTATTCTGAAATTTGCTGCCATATACAAAATATTCGCTTTCTGACTTTGTCAGACTTTTTCTTACAAGTTTCTGGTGATCGTTCGAAGACAGACATGGAGAAGCTATGATTTCTACTAGAAATATAACTACTAAGGTTTTTTAAGATTCTTGACAGAGTTTTCTCTCCAATAAATCAATAAGTAACACCTTCCCTAGTTAAAGAGAAATGGACACAACCTCAGAAGGGCCAACAATAATGAATTACAAGGGAATCTATATTTTGATCCCTGTATTACACAAGTAAGAATGGGAGGTAAAATATAATAATGCCACAGATTGTGGATTCTTCTCTTTATTTTGTGAAATAAAATCCCACATCACAATAATGTAAATACAATTTGCAATTTAAATTTCTCTCGAGGATCCAAACGTTTTCACAAAGAGAAGACAGCTGACCTAGGCACCATGTAACTGGTTCAGGGAGCTACAAAAGCAGGGCACCATAAAACCCCTAGAGAGGAAAGTGATTTTGTGAATGTTTCCTGAGTAAGATACTTCGAACAATATATTAAGGCATATTTTTCTTTTATCATATCTCCGGCTGTCCCTTCTGGAGTGGTTACTTCAGCGATCCATCATCACATTCTACCTGGCTCACAGCCACTAATTTATCTAAAATTCTTTTTACAATTACCTCTACACATTGGAGAACACACACACACATGAACGCACGCACACACACACACACACACACACAAACGTGTGCGTGCAACACACAGGGCTGGCCTGTAATTTACAAGTAAATGCTATAAGTAGCAAGAATCAGGGACACTGGGTGAAGTGAGCCACCACAACACAGGTAGGCCCCTCTCTTTTGTGATAGTTAAAGTCCCTCACAGTCTCTGTCTTTCTGTCTCTATGTCTCTTTCTCTTGTCTAGTTTTCTCTGGGTGTCTCTTACCCATATAGAAACACAAAATTACATGTCTTTCACAGGTGAATATCTACAAATTTTATGAGATTGTATCTGCCTCTCTAGTTGGATAATACCACACGCTCTTATTTCACTTTTAATTTCTTTCAACTGTTGCCACAGAGGCCTCGCCCATAGCAGTGCACTAATTAATAGGATAGACCTGAATGATTCTAGACACAAAGGGATGTTGCAGGCCAGAAAAATGTGAAGTACAGGACAGAAAAAGAGGACTATTAATTTTTTAGTACAAACCGTCTTAGATACTTCCCTAGGGAGGCTATGTAGTTCTTTTAATCCTCAGCTTCCTCTTGCAGATAAAGAAATGGGCTCACTATGTAAAAATAAACAAGCCATCCAGATCAACACTGTTCTTGGTGGTAGGGTCAGAATTTTGGTTCACAGTATTTTGGCACAAGAGTTGTTTTATTGCTATTAATTGGAGAGTGAGAATCACCCTTAGTCAATTTTCACAAAATAGTTCTTTTCAGTAAAAAAAAAATGTATCATATATGAGATCATAGTTTGGGAACTATTTTGCTAGATTTTTTTTTAGATAGTAAAGTCCCAGAATTTCAGGGGAGATGCATGAAACTATATCTGTAGTGGGTGCCTACTTTAAATCAGGTAAAATTCTCCTGTCTCACTCACTTAAACCCATCTAGTTACTCTGCCTCTATTTATAGGTTGTCCTTCATGTTATGCTAATATGTATAGATTTGCTATGAAAAGTCAGGATACTGTTGGTCTGAAACCTTGGGAGTGACCTAGATGAAGTCTGAGACCGGATCCATACATGGAGCAACCAAGACTAGAGGCCACCACTCCACATCAGGGGAGAGCAGTTTTAATAAGGAAAGCAACTTACTGATGAGGCTTGTCTTGGGCAGCCGTAAGATGAGTAGATCTCTACACCTGTCCAGCAGAATCTTAAACATCTATAGAGAGGGCTTAATGGGTCCCATCATCTAATCAGTCCAGATGATCTCTGCAACACATCGGTTTTTCAAGGCTATGCCTTTGAAAAGAGCTCTCCTACTCCAGGAATGGAGGGTGAAATGTCCATCCCAGGAGCAGGGGAGAGGGTGAGAAGACTCTGATTGTCTGGGTACAGCTCCTGAGTGTCCCAGCAGCCCCATACTCTGGATGACCTTTTTCCACATGCCACCGCATACAGCCAACTCTTACAAACTTACGCTCTCTGCTCTTCCACAATGGGCCCTGAGCAGTCAGCAAGGATAGCATGTTTCATTAGCATGGAGGTGGTTTGTGTTGGAGCTACCTGGCTACACTGGGGGAAGATACCTCAGAAGCAATCGAGGAACATGCAAGGGAAAGCACAGATTAAGATAATTCCCCAAATAAAGAACATTTCTTTTCTACCTAGAGTCACATGATCCGAACTATTGATTTACTAAGTCCTCTAGGCCAAAGGTTGGATCACTTCCCTCTTCATGTGATTTAATAAAGATGACACATTAGCAGACTCATCAGCTATACACACACAACATCTTGCTTAGGCAGTGCCACTAGATGCCTTTTCTGAGGCAGAAATAATGTCTCAAGCCATCCTATTCTTGGAGGACAGTTTTTCTCTTTAGAGACATTTCAGTGTTCAGTAAAGACAGGCTTTGCCAGCTGTCATTTAAGGCTTGTTGGGTGAATTTAGTAAGTGTTCCTACATGTGCAATAACATCCTCCAGGCAAATAGAGGGGAGAAAGATGGTGGCCAGATGATTATCCCAGTGAAAGCAGAACATACCCATCTGGCCTTAAGGAAGGGAGGTTGTCAACTTTTGTTACCAAGGGAAAGATTGTGCTTCATGCCCAGTGAAAATTCAGGTTGCAGCAGCCCAACCAACCTCCCAAGTGGAAGCCATGGCTGAAGACTATGTCATACAGCCACTGGGTCTCATTCAGAGCTACCCGATAAATACCTGGGCATATCGGTGCCAAACCAGTTGGTACATTTTAATGTGACAGAATGACTACAGTTCTGGTGATACCTATGCCATATTCCTGTGACAACTGGGTGGGTTCTGTTTAGAGTGATTTTTCTGTTCCCAGCCCAAGGGTGCCTGGGTGATCACATGTCCATAGCCTGGAGTGAGCCATGTGAAGCAATCCTAAATCGGAGTGCAGTCACCACGGTTCTGATGGTAGTATTTCTAAGACTCCTCTGGTCAGCAGTTTGATGGGCAGCCTTTGAACTTCGACTGACAGAAGAATTTTCATGCTGGGAGCTAGTAATAGTGTGTGCTGAAGGCCAAGTTTTGGGATCACTCAGTTCCCAGTTTCCTTTCCTTAATATACTGTTCTAGTTCCTTTCGGTCATGGAAACCCACCATGGCAACCCTGATAAGCTAGAGAGGGGTGGCTGCCAATACACCATCCTGTGACAGGACACCACAGGAGCAGTAGAAGTCTAAAGTAAAGAAGACAGATATTCAGTAGAAACTTGTGTGGGAAATTCTTCCTCTTCTATAAGAACTATATCTGTGGCCTGATCCTTAGATGTTAATGTGGCTGCAGCTTTAGAAACTTCCCTTAGTTGTGTACCCATACATGTTGGCTGGGGAGGCAGCACCACCAGGCATGAGGAGCCATGAGGAGTGGGGGGGGGATGGGCCAATTCGGGACACCTGCATTCTCCCCTCTTGCGATGGTGTGTCTTCCATTCCAGGTACTGCGTGCTCCCAGCATGCGGCAGGACAATGGGACCCCAGGGGAGACTGGCGTGGCGAGCTCTCCCTCACCCGGGAGTACAAAGTAACTCACCCATCTCGATGGGACATTCCATTGCAAATTCCAGTAGATGACACCTTTCCCAGACCTGATTGCACTTGGTGTTCTCAGCAGCACAACATGTTGATTCACAGTGAGAGTCTAACCAACTTCTGTCTTCTGTGACTTTTATACCTTTCAGGTATGGATGTGTTGCTAGGGGTCTCCAATTTGGCATATGAGGAAATAGACCTTACTTACCAGTTGATTATTCAGATATATTAAACCAGACATAGTAGTTTAATCCACCTGGCCAAGGTGGTTTTACCTGTTAGTAACTTAGTCTTCTGCTTTAATATTCAATTTTTCCTTTCTACCTACTCTGCTGCTTGCAGGTTATAGGAGAAGTGGAATCTTCATTTAATGTCATATTCTGTTCCCAGTTTTGCACATCATGACCTTTGAAATGTGACCCCCAATCACTGTCTATTTGATGAGGGTGTCTATACATGGTGCTCAGTTTCTCTAATACCCTAAGGATGGTAGTTGGCTTTTCACTGGGACAGGTGAGATCTTGGATTAGGCCAGATATAACAATGACACAAACCAAGTTATAAGTAACTTGCCAATCCCACATTGGTTGAAAACTTTGATGGGTGGCCCCAGACTCCTTTGTAAGTTGTTTTGGTTGTTATTTAGAACACACTTAATTAACCAAGTTACCATATTTCAAGAGCAATCTGGCATCGCTGACAGCATGTCAACCTACCCAGGTGCTCCTCCTATGCACCCAATCTGCTGCATCTACTGAAGGATGGGTGGCTAGTGTTCATACCTGGGTTGGGGTGTCAGTTTTCTGACTTCCTGAAGGTGTCAAAAATCTCTTTAGCTGGTACATGGAAGACACTGAGGGCTGCCTGAGGCTCTTCCACTTGAACCTAAATGTTTATTCACATATCCTGACCTCACAGGGCTTATTCATGATCATCTAGCCTTCAGTTTTCCATTGTCCAGGAAATAGGGTTAATCCCTTTAAAACAAGGCAACTATCAGTGCAAGTAGTTAATAGTCAGGGCTCAGCATGGATATTAATGGCCTGTATCAGGTGCTGGAGGTGACCTGGAGTTCTCTGGCTTTCATTCTTGCAGTGATGTGGCCTGATCGGGTCCTTCAGATACAGGGATGTAGATGACCTATCTTTTTCCCAACTTCCTAAGAATTTGTTGTACCTCCTCCATAGATATTCAGGTTACCGCATGCCCTGGAGATCCCTGTCATTAGGGTAAGCCTCCTGGCAGGCTAGAAAAATCCAGTCCATGAGGAAGTGAGCACTTGAAACCCCAAGGACTGTGCACGAGCTGCTACGGGGCAGAGTGTGTGGTGATGTTGCTCCCTCTCTCTGCTTCCTGCCCGTTGCCTACTGTATTAACCACACCTGGATACTTCTCTGGCCTGTGCTGAAAGTTGGCAGCTATATCAATAAGCTCAGGGGACATCATGAACATTTCCTGAGTCGGGTTGGGGTAGCCCTGCTGGTTGGGGTAGCTGTTGCTGGACTTTTGCTTCCCTTTGCATTAAGGGTCAGATAGCGCGGAACTTCTCGTCTGTTTTACTCTCAACTGCCACAACATTCTCCACCTCATTCCCCTCACTTCCTAGAGATTCCCCCTCTTAGCATCCCCACCAGGCTTTATCACAAGTGCTGGGACCTAAATTCAGGGACTCTACACCCTTCTAGCTCTGCAAAGTGGAACACTAAACTCTCCAACTGATTATCCTGCTCTCTTACCTTGTTTGCCATCCCTGAAGCCAGTACGGTGGTGGACACCACACATCCTTCTCTAATCTCAGCTTCACTTCTCACTTCCTAACTTGAACTTCAGCCTCTAGTTGAGCATCAGTGGCCAACTGAACCACCCACACTCAAGGCCAGCCCACCTCACAGCCCCTAGCTTCCCTTCTCTGCTGCAGTGTGTTCTGTGCAGTTCCTCAAACAAATGTGTCAGGCCACTTGGCATTTTCAGGGTCTCCCCACAGTCCACAGAGGTCCCCAAGCATTTGGGATATGGGTCACCTCTCCCTCATAGAAGTCAGTGGATGCCTCTTTCCTAGGGCCACCCATTCCATCTCCTGGCTGACTCAGCAATCTTTGCAATTATTTGGGAGCTCCCTGGGTGAAGTCTGAAACTGGCCCCCATGAATAGAAAACAGGGAGAGAGTGTAGAAGGAGGTAGGCCACTCCACACAGTAGGTGGCAGGATTAAAAACCAAGGGGACTTATTAATGATGCCTGTCTTGGGAGGCCACAAGATAAGTAAATCTCTGTGCCCACCTGCCAGGACCTTAATAGTTCATGGAAAAGTGTTAACAGGGTTTAATCATGTATTCAGTCTACATGTTCTCAACAACACCTTCTCTCTCAAGACTAAATCCTTGAAATGGATGTAACCTGGGAATTGTAGGTGGAATGTACAGCCTGAGGACAGCAGATGAGATGAGGGTCTTTCATTTCATTGGGTCCACCTCACAGGTCAGCCAAGGTCCTCTCAGTGACCTCCCCTCACAGACAGGCGTTGGATAAGCTGTTAGAAAATCAAAATTTGTTGTCTCGATATTGTCATATGCAAACATATGTATATGTCTGTCTTTCAGTCCCCTCTTCTGAGAATCACATCAATAATAGTATGCACATCACAGTTCTATGAGCTGTCAGAAACAAGACAGGATCTGGGCATATAATATCAAACAGATATGGGGGCTCTTGGAAAAAGCTCCCTTGACTGTTTTGAACATTGAGGTTCAATCAAATGCTGAGGGCTCTAAGAATGGCACCACTGGCAGTTTTTAAAAATAAACTCCACTCTAGATGCCTTAATTGGTAATTCAAACTTTCCGTCCTTGGTGGGTTTTTTTGTTGTTTTATTTTGTTTTGTTTTGTTTTAATGGAAGATAGCAAGCCATTGCTAATGCTTTCAGAGTAGGCTACTGGGTGAAAAAGTAGTTTCTCTTGACTCACTGTGTTTTAATTCTATGACCTGTGAAGGCTCTGAGTTTTCCAGAAAGCTATTGACATATCTGGGTATGTATGATTTCTCATTCACTGTTGCTATCACTTGAGCAATGACACCTTAGGTGGAGGGAAAGCAGCATAAACTTTGGAAATTGAGAGGATAAAAGTTACATGTAGCCATCCAGAACTCTACAGCAGTGAGTCATAGCCCCAGAAATTTACCAGTATGGCTGGCTGGCCAGGAAGAGACATGGAAAGTGTGTTGGAAACAATCTTCTCAGGCTGACCAAGACTTGCAACATAATACTGTGAAACTTTTAGCTCTTCTTGGAATGATGGAAGAGAGACCTATTTCTTGTACCTACATGAAAAATGTCACTGTTCCTTCCCTCTCACCCACATCAACACATGAACACGATCTTTCTCCCTCTACTTGTCTCTCCCTCTCTCTCCCCACAAATCCCTCAAAATGAGTGATATTCAGAGTAAGCAATTACCAAGTGATAGATTCATTTTCCTTGGGAATTACTACTCATCAAAAATTATTTATAGAGAAACTTTGACAGTTAGGTGAGCATAGTTTAATACTAAGAATTCACCAGAGGCTTTAAAAAGATTATCCTGGATTTTTAAAAAACCTTATAGGTATGTGGCTTAGCCATCTTTGTAGAAATATTTTATGGAAGAAAAGGATCATTTTTAAATTCACCAAGAATGAAAAGACGTTTTGTCATTGAATGCTTATAAAAATTTTGACCGCCCCTCTTTTTTTTTTACAAGAGGAAAAAAAAACAAGGAAAAATGATTTTTATGACTTTTCCAGAATTTTAGCGTACTTTCTTCCACAGATGAGATCACTCCCTAGTGGTATTTCCATTCAGAAAAACCACAAACATTTTTACGTCTTTTTCCTCAGATGAATCTTAATGGAACACAGTGTCAAAATAAGAAGAAGCTCATATGTAAGCTGGTTTTAGATTACCATGAGACCAAGTTCACGGTATTTGTGAGACAGTCTTCGAAACTACCCTTTGAATTTGGCCTAAAGAACACTTTTAACTGGTCATTAGTAACTTTTAGTTAGAGGAGTGTGGAAATAAATTGCTTCCCCACCAAGTATATTACAACTCAAGTACCTTCCATTGTCACGCATGCCTGTCTGACACTCATATGTGGCTCTCAAGCAGGAGAGAGGCCACGTGTGTCCTCCATTGAGGAGGGGCAGATAAAAGCACTGTCTGTGCTCCTGCCACGCTGTGTGTCCTCCTCTTCCATGGGCTTCTGTCACAGAGACAATAACAATTGTGTGACTCGTTCATGTCCCAACTGCTCCAGTTTGGTCTAAGGCATCTCACACCTCAGACTGTTGTAATCACCTTTCCCACTGTAGACATGGTTGGTTGCATGTCTAAAGACAGCAGTGTTTTTTATCCTCAATGTGTGGTAAACCCGTAGTCAAAGTCATTTACATTTCTATGCTTATTACTGTTTTTCACACATTTACATGCTTTGTATCAAAGATTGTTTCATTTGGAAATGCAAAATAGAAAGACTCTACCTTTCTCAGCGAGTGAACCCCAGCTCAGCAGGTAATACTATGGGCACATAGAATCAAGATTGATACGGGAGCTGGTGACCTCCCTCCCACAGATGATAACCAAAGAAAGAGGGATCCCAACTCACACTTGCTTTCCTGAAAAGGTGTGGCTCTGATGATGCTATACAATGTTGAATATTACTTTACAATACCATTCACTAGCATAAATGATGAACTAAGTGTATGATTGTTTATAAATATTATACATCTGGCAAGTTCCAGAACCCAAGCATTTGTTCTATTCTAAGGTATTCAAAAGTAACATTCTTTCATGTAATGGGGACAGTGCTCTGTGTGTCAAGGCAGATGACTGAGAACAGGTGAACTGTGCTCCCAGCTGAAAGTGCTCAGGTTACTCTGTCATCAGCTGGAAAGGCTGGGTCAGTGGTTACCACTGGGAACTCTGGGGACCAGGGTTGGTTTTGCAGCCCATATTGAAATTGATCCAAACCTAGAGATAAATAAACATAGGTCAAGTGCATCACAGATTCACAGATCAGAAACCAATGAGGGAACCATGAGCAAAAGAGAATGGCTGACATGCTGAAATTTGACTTTTACTAAATCCTCAAAATGAAATGGGGTAAAATTCACCTAAATTGTCTCTGAGGCAAACTGGTGAAAGTTTTACCCTCTGCTAACTTCATACTAGAGGGAGCCAGGGCATTTATTTTATAGGTGTTTTTCAAGAAATTTTTAATGTCAAAGCAATAAAATATAAGACAGCCCAGTTTCTAATGATAGACGAATCCAGGTGTTTTCTTAATAAAAGAAGGGAGGTTATCTTTATCAAATAATATTGGTATTTAAGAGCTGGAAAGGAGTCCTAGGCTCATCCAGCCTAACTCCATTTTTCCAATTTAAGGACGCTGAGGTCAAAGGAGTAAATGACTCATGTCACACAGCAGAGAGAGAAGAGTTAGAGTAGAACTTAAAACCTCAGATACTAGCTTTTAAGGAGATCCATCCTGCCTCTGAGGTCACTGATAGTCCGAATACACTACAAAAGATAACTTTCAGTCTTGTAAGGGTTTAAGGTTCTACAGTAAATCTGGACTAAAGAGGTGATAAAAGTGAACTGAATATTTGTGTTTCTCCAAAGTCACACTTTGAAGCCCAATGTGATGACATTCAAAGGTGGAGCCTTTGGAGGATAATTAGGTTTAGATGAAGACAGGAGGGCTGTATTCTCAGGATGGAATTAGTGCCCTTCTAAGATGAGGAAGAGATCCAGGGCTTCCTCTGTCCGCGGTGGGAGGACACGGCAAGAAAACAGCCATCTGCAAGCCAGGAACTGGCATCTTGAGCTCAGCGTTCCAGCCTCCAGAACTGTGAGAAATAAACGCCTGTCCTTGAAATCACCCCATCTGCGGTACTTTGTTATGGTAGCCCAAGGAAACAAAGACAAGCACTGTTCCCAGAAAAGTTTGTGGTGGCCTCAGAGCAGCATGGAAATTGTCCTGCAAGTGTCTAGCAAGGTCACTCCCATCTTCCATGTCCAAGTGGAGACTTTGACTGGCAGCGTATTCAGGGCTGGGCATCTGATCACACTGACTAATTGGATGCCCTAAAGCATCTGTGCTCAGCATGATCAGTTTCCTGGTGAATATTGTGCAGTTGTTGAACACCAGTAAAATTCTGTCCTGAGACTTGGCAGATTGAATATCACACACCATCTCTATTTGGAGCTACTTCCCATAAGAAAATATTCCCAAAATAACTGTGTTGACCCAAAGACCTAAATATTAAAAAAAAATATCAGAACCCCTTTTATGTAAATTGGATTTGAAAATACTCTACTTTATAAATTACTTATGGGAAACATATTCTCCTGACCTGGAAATGTAAGACTATTCTAGCTTTATGCATGTAACCTATAGTTCAGTACCACTAGGATTTGGGGGGAAAAAAAGAATTTTGAAGAGTTATTAGTTAAATCTTGAGCATAACAGGAATAATTTTAAATTGTTTTTTAATTTGTATTTCTTATTCCAGATCATGGTACATTTCCACCCAGTTGTTTCTGGGCCAAGTACTGTGTATGAAACACCACAGCAAGCAAATTGTGAGATTTAAAATAAAGGTGGAGACAATGAAATTAAATAATAGATTTTGTGCAATTTAACTCAGAGTGGAACATATATAAATGATTCTAATTAAAAGGGTACTGTCACATATGTTATATCATGGATACAAAATAATTCCCATGGAAATAAGGAAAGGTGAGAATATTTCTAAAGAATGATTGGTGGAAGAAATAGGATGAATTGTGGAGATTGTCTGACAAGAAAAAAATAAAAGTCCTACCGTGGGGGAAAAAAAGCAAAATGAAAAAAGTATGAAAAAGACCGGCTATGTTTGTGCACAGATGTGTAAAAATGTGTGTGCGCTAGATACAGAAACAGAGGTAAGCCTGGAAAATCAAATGGATGCTTACATATCTACAAGATTTTTCTTTCTTTAGGCTGAGACTAGACAGTATTCTTAGTTGGTCAAATCAACAATTTCATTAGGATTGTTGATTTAAGCAAGTGTCTGGTAGAAGAAAAGGATAGTAGTGATGGGAAATGATTTATTAATCTATTTACTTATTTGTTTTAAACAATTATTATTGAATGCCAACTACCTGTCAAGGAATGTTCTAGGCCATGGAAATATAGCAAAGAACAAAATAAACAAAATATCTTCAGAGATCTTAAATTTCAGTGGAGATAGTCAAGAAAATAATTCTAAAAGATTTGTTATATGTTAATAACTTATATAATAACATATAACACATATATAAGATGCTAGTATAACATGTAAAAAACAATAATAAAGGGATACATTACATTAGAATGTTAAAAGTACTACTAAAAATGAATCAAGGAAGAAAATTGAGTTTTGGGATGGAGTGGTCAAATTTAGGCTATAAGAATGGTGTCAGGGGTGCCTGGGTGGCTCAGTCGTTAAGCGTCCGACCTAGGCTCAATTCATGATCTCACAGTTTGTGAGTTCGAGCCCTGCATCAGGCTCTGTGCTGACAGCTCAGAGCCTGGAGCCTGCTTCGGATTCTGTGTCTCCCTCTCTCTCTAACCCTCCCCTGCTCACACTGTCTCTCTCTCAAAAAATAAATAAAAACATTAAAAAAATTTTTTAAGAATGGTGTCAGAGAAAATTACATAATTTAACCTGAGCAATTAGAAGGATGGAGTTGTCATTAGCTTGAAATTGATGGGTTTCTACAGTTAGTGTAGACTGGGGTGCAGAGATCAGGACTTGGTTTGGGCAATGTTAGGTTATATATGTCTATTGGAATTTCAAGTTGAAATGTTGAGTAAGCAGTTTGATAAATGAGTCTGGACTTCAGAGGAGAAGAACAGTCTGGAGATTTACATTTAAGAATAGCTTAATTGCGGTGCCTGGGTAGCTTAGCGGGTTAAGCGTCTGGCTTTGGCTCAGGTCATAATCTCACAGTTCATAGGTTTGAGCCCAAAAATAAAATAAAGACAAAAATAAAAATAGGATATTAAAAAAATTTAAGAATAGCTCTTAATTATGTCATATAAAGCCTTGGGACCAAGCAAAATCACTAGGGGATGAATGTAGATAGAAATTGGAACCGTTTCAAGGACTGCACCATGATGTACTCCAAAACTAAAGTGATCAGGGAGATGAAGACAAAGGCAGTGAGAGGGATGGAGTAGCAGTGCCCTACCAGGGAGGAGGGAAACCCAGTGTGTCACCGTCCTGGGAGTGTAGTGAAGAAACTGTTTCCAGGAGCAAAGTGTGATCCAATGTGTCAAGTGTTGCTACTAGGTCAAGTACGGTGACAACTGAGAATCAATCATTATATTTAGCAAAACGGAGTTTTCTGTTGACTCAGAGCCGTTTGGATGAGAAATGGGGATTAAGCATCACTGAAGTGGATTAAAGATAGGATCCAGTAGAGGCGCCTGGGTGGCTTAGCTGGTTAAGCATCTGACTAGATTTTAGCTGAGGTCATGATTCATAGTTCCTGACTTTAAGCCCCACATTAGGCTCTGCACTAATGGTGTGGAGCCGGATTGTGATTCTCTCTCATGTTCTCCCCAACTCACATTGTGTATGTGTGTCTCTCTTTCAAAATAAATAAATAAATTTAAAAAAACAAAAAAACTCAGTATGTCTTGCTTCCTTGAAACAATCCAGGATTACATTAAATTTTAATTAGTACTAATAGCATTTCCTTTTTTTTAGAAACTTTTTAAAATTTTAATTCTTTTTTTTAATGTTTTTTATTTATTTTTGAGAGACAGAGAGAGACAGTGCAAGCAGGGGAGGGTCAGAGAGAGAGGGAGATACAGAATCTGAAGCAGGCTCCAGGCTCTGAGCTAACTGTCAGCACAGAGTCAGACGCAGGGCTCGAACCCACAAACTGTGAGAGCATGAACTGAGCTGAAGCTGGGCGCTTAACCGACTGAGCCACCCAGGCGCCCCATAGCATCTCCTTTCAATCTCAGTAATACTCTACTTACCATAGGGAGAGAAAAATAATTTCCTTCTACCTATTAAGTTCTTAACTAAGACGCCCTCTCCCATGATAAAAGATTAACAAGAGAAAACTAAAAAAAGTTTATCAACTCATAAACCTCCTGTATACATGGAAGATTCCCAGAAAATTGAATAACTTCCTGAAATGACATAAGCCACCACCTTAAATACCATCTCCAGCTAAAGACAATGGATGTTGGGTGGGAGGCAGAGGTGTTACTCAGAAAAGGTTACTCAGAAAAGCCCAGAAGCAAGTGTGGGGTAGTTATGCAGATTTACCTTCTAGTCTTCTCCACTGGGAAGTTTATATAGACTCAGTCTTCCTCTTTTTGTTGGTACACAGAGGGAGACACCTTTAGAGATGGTGAGTTAATGGCTCTTACAAAAAGGTAAATTCTCTGGTTTTCACAACTTCTCCTGTGTCTGCTGTTTCTTAAAAATAATTGGCTCAAGATAAACCTTATGCCAAAGAGGTACCTATTGGGATGCTAGATTTTGCTTCTTTCCACTACCCATTGAGTAAAATCATCACCTTACTTAAAAAAAGAATGAGAGGAAATAAATTGGAGATTGCAATCTTGCACAAGTTTCTAGACAAGTTTTGCTGGAAAGAAAATGGGGAAGTAGCTAGAGAGGACTTCAGTCAAGGATTTTTTGTTTAATTGTTTACAGAGGTAGAATTTACTGAAGTGTTAGATGTTGATGGACATGTCCGTGAAAAAAAAAATAGTAATGTGGAGGAAATAAGAGAGGATTCCAGAGCAATTCTTTTGCAAGAGGAGAGGATCCTGCACAGGCTCATGCAGGTGCATTGTTGGTATTTAGCAACAGAAGAGAGGGTCAAGAAAATTTATGAGTTGAAATAGATATACAGCCCAAACCTAAAAGTATGAGAAGTGAGATGACTCATTTTCAGAAATACCAAATAAAAGCTGTGCTATCTACTTACCAGTAGGTTTACAATCCACTGGACTCCACACACAATGGAGCCTCAAATCCTTAGACACTTCTCTTCCTGGTTCTTCTTCCTCTCTCCATTTCGGGGAGTTTATTTTTCCTGGGCTTTGCAGGGAGCATGCGCCAAGGAGCTGAAGCCTCTGCGCCACCTCAAGGAATGGACATTTGTTCCAATCAGACTACTTTTTGGCCTTATGTGGGCAGAGGCAATGTCCAGGTAAGGCTGTAACCTCTGTAGTGCTCAGCCAATGAGGAATCAGGGGAGAGACTTGCACAACAGGCAATACATTGCTGTAACCAGTCCAAGTGTGCCTGTCCATGAGACACCCGCTCTTGCAAGAATGTTGATTAAAGCCTCGCCTCACAGTGCTCTGAGTTTCCATGCCCTCCTTTGATTCGAGCAGTGGGCTTATATATCACAGTGAGGATGGGGTAAATGCTTGGAGATATGAGAAGAGAGGACAAATTATTAAACACCTGCGGGAAGCTAGGTCTCTCTGAACTCATAAGTAGAGGAAAAGTCTCCTTGTGAGGTGAGGCGGGTTTGCAAGGCCTCCCACCATCAGATGGCGACCAGTGTCTTCACCACTCAACCCCCACTCAATCTGCTTGAGCACTGACCCCTAAGGCACCTGACTGACTGATATCAGGAGTGATTTGCCTTCTTATGCTTAAGATATGTGAACTGTACACTGTGAAAAAATTTGTTATAAGAGTTTCTTCTTTTATGATTATAGGAGCAAATGTTACATTTTCTGAGAAGACCTGTTTTTCTTCCCCTAGAAAACAGGCTATTGACCCCTGCTTAGAAAAGAACTAACTTTTGCCTTTGCTATGCTAAACCATATTGTATTTGAATGCTAAAGATCCCTTCCTTCTCCATATGATAAACATCTAGTCACCTACTTCAATCTCTATAGGTAAAGATTATACACGAGTCTTCTACCAATCCATGTTCTGGGAAATTTTTACATACCAAAGGATTTGTCATCAGAAATCATTGTCTAAGGCAATTGCCACTCTTGTTTTGTATCCTATACATTTTTTTTTTCAATAAATAAAGCTGGCTACCCAGTCAGTGCAGAGATGCCTGTCTGGTGATGAGAAAGAAGCCGAGGCTCTCTCACTCCCTTTCACCAATGCCATTCATCCTTCAGGGAGCCCTGGACCTGCTGCAGCTGGACTCTGGCAAACACCTACCTAGGAAATGGTAAAAGGGAGTGGAATAGGGAAATGTAGAAACACTGGGGAGTGGCAAGTAGTAAGGGGTATTTTGCTCCAAGTCAGAAACTCCTTGGAGAGTTATCTCCTAGCTCATGTGAATGGGACAGAAATAAACATGTAGGGATGAACTCAACTATCTTTACAAAGTAGATTTTTGTGGGTGATGAAGATTGAGAATCACAAGTCCCTTCAGTATTGTCTGGGATAGAAGAATGGTGGACACTTTATCTTAAATTAATGGAAGAATTCCTAGGTGGGATGCTAAATTAAGTGTGAAAAACACTCACTTTGTAGAGCTCATTGTACTTGGAGAACGTTGTGTTAATTCTTTCAAGTATAGATTTGTAAATTTGATAGAGATTAAGATGAAGAATGCAGATTTGAGAGTTAGGTTTACAACAATGATTTCTGAAAGCTAGAACATGGAGATCTTTTGACAAAGGAGGAATTATAATATCAGGTAAAGAACCCTGAGGGATTTGAATACTTTAGTATATCTGGCATCTAGCATAATGTCTGTCAAACAATAGACATCCAGTAAGTGTTAATTGTGCAGAGTTCAAGGGCAGGCTGCCCCAAAATGTTCCACCTTGGCATTTTGATTATTTTAAATAAAAGTCATTTAAGAGAGGGGCACCTGGATGGCTCAGTCAGTTAAGCATCCCACTCTTGGTTTTGGCTCAGGGCATGATTTCACAATTCATGGGTTCAAGGCCTGCATCAGGCTCCACGTCAGAAGCATGGAGGCTTCTTGGGATTCTCTCTCTCTCTCTCTCTCTCTCTCTCTCTCTCTCTCTCTCTCCTCTCTCTGTTCCTCCCCCACACTCTCTCTCAAAATTAATAAACTTTAATATATATATATTATTTTTAAAAAGTCACTTAAGAGACAGTCTTTACAAAAAGACCCTGCTCTGCTCCCCTGAAAACAGAAAATAAATCTCCCAGGTGAAAGGTACCCTCCCTAGACCTGGAGGTAAAGACACATCCTATCACCAAAGTTAGGAACCTAAAAGCTAGGAAGTCTGTATAAATAACCCTTGTTATCTTTTACTAATTTACTACCACAGCCCAGTGCTATTTAGAATTCCTTACCAATTGAAGCTCCCAAAGTTGAGTTGTCTTTCCTGTAAGATCCTCACAGATTTATCATCTCTTTGTCTAAAAAATATAAACACTGGGTGGTGGGGTTGTTTCTTTAGGTCTCACTTTCACTATTGAGCCTCCACGTGCACATAATAAAATTTTGGGTTTTTTTCTTCTATTAATCTGTCTCTGATAAATTTAAGTTTTAGTTCTGCTGGAAAACCTTGAATGGTAGAGGGTTAATTTTCCTTTCCAACAATCAAATAAAACAAATAAACAAGTGAATATATCCATATAATAAGAAGAGAGCAGAAGAGAGTCTTTTTTCCCCCAAAATATTTGCTGCCCAAATGAGGTAAAGAAATAAGGAAATATTATAACTAAAACAAATGGAGACCATTTTTACTACTGTATTTTTAGAAAGAGGAATATGATATTTTTCACAAGGCTGCCCATCTACCTTTCCTTAACTCATTCAATCCTATCCCTTTGGATTCTCTTAGTAGATGTATTATAAACATAGTTCTATGAATACAATACGTGATTCAAAATGTAGAAAAAAGGCATATAGATTGTTCTAAATAAGTCACTGGACGACATGATTTTAAAATAATTTCAGTAACACAGATTGTACTACAAACCTTGTAATTAAATATTAGACATTGTTATTTATAATTAAACTTATATATGCAATAAGAAAAAAACAAGATTTCAAAGGCCTATTACAGCACTAGTTATATTACACAATACATTGATATATTTATAACTTTGTTCAAAATATATGTGTCTGTGATCTATAAACATGAGCTGACTATTAGAAGTGTCCAATTATGATTTTCCGTCATGGCAACTTCTAACAATTCTTTAAAGTAGGTTTAACACTTTGCAAGCATTAGCTGTGCAGTGTGCATTTCCACGAGACGCCCAGCTCTGACTGACACGAATGATTGAAAAGCTTTAATTACACCTTTCTAAGCCGAGTAGTTCTATAACCACAACTCAAGAAGAATATGTTCTTTCATTCCACAAGGACATGCTTAGGACCTCACAGAGGTCGATGAGGCTTTTGTGTAAGGCGTTGCAGTGACAACTTTTATTTTATTTTGAACCAAAAGGGTGTTGGGTTTGCTGCACTTCAGTTTGCCCCACTGTTATTCCCATGCTAATAGAAATAATTGAAACTTAGTCACCCCAGCTCTTTCCTCAAACTCTGTAAGAACACTAGGATCCTCAAAAAAAAATGACATCCCCTAAGAACCTTTATGAAGTAATTTTTGGCTTTAAGAGCTGGATATTAGCTTTAAGAATTCCCAAAGGAAAAGAGAACACAATTCTGCTAGCTTACCCAGCCTCCCCTGAGGATCTAAATCTCTTCAGTGAAATATCACCCGAGACCAAGGCTGCTTGCTCCGAATTGTGTTCAGTATGTTGAGTAGTATATTGTTTCCTACACTGTCTTCTACCCCCAACCCCTTATCCTGTACATTATGTGATTTTTTTACCTTATCAGTACAACCAGGTGAAATGCACTTTACTATAGGTCTTTGACTATAAAGCATTAAAAGGCAAAACAAGGACAAAAATACTGCGTTGATGTATTTTTTATATTTCTAAAGAAAAATATAGTGAAGCTGAAATAGGTTACTTCAGTCTTAATCTCTGACAGGCAGTCTTTTTCAATAAAACTCAAATGTGGAGTTAAAACAAAGATGGGGTGCAGAGAGCATTGTAATAGTTTTCAGGATCTTTGTCTTCTCCATTGATGTCAGAAGACCTAATTAACCTGCTCACTACAGGTGCTGGTTAAAAGAATTTGTGAGCAGACCTGAGAACAATAAAAACCAGCAACGTGTACATGGGTTTTTAAGCAATTGTTTTTTTAATTTCAAAAAATGTGAAATGTTTCTGTTAAAATTCAGTTTTAATCAAGCCTTAGAAAGCCTAGCTCAGCATTCTTAATACTTTTCCAACCTAGAAACAATCAGTTGAAACTGTGGCAAAGTTGAAAACTAGCTCATTATTTGTGTTCCATTATGCCCAGTTGAAATGATCTCATTAAATAGGCATATTGACTCAACTTCTGTATCTTAGGTTACTTTAGAGATGGACTAGGCAGTTCCTAAGTGCCTGGTTTCAGAAAGGACCTGAGCTTCAAGTAAGCAGCCATCAAAATAACTCACACACATATACCATGGTAAAATTAAATAATTAATAATAATAATAATAATAATAATAATAATAATAAAAGAAATAAAATAATAAAAAATAAAATAAAATAAGTTTAGTGACTAAACTCACTAACAGGCTACTGGACTGGCCACAGCCCATGGGAACACAAAACCAGGTGTTCTAGCAAGAGACCTA
Source organism: Mungos mungo (assembly GCA_004023785.1). Classification (NCBI taxonomy): domain Eukaryota; kingdom Metazoa; phylum Chordata; class Mammalia; order Carnivora; family Herpestidae; genus Mungos; species Mungos mungo. The sequence goes on from PISW01007621.1 coordinate 53,143, forward strand.
AGCCCCAACATCTGCATCACTCAGAATCACTTTACTCCAATGCTTCAGAAACAACGCTGGCAACTGAGTTTTGGGTTTACCTGTTTCCCTCTCCTTGGTCTCCTTTGGAGAGGTGGTAATAAACTGGCAGTAATGGTCCAAACAGAAGAAGTGCTAATTGCCAGTGCAAAGGCCATTGGCAGGCAACGTCTAACATCAAAGGTGAAAAGATTCATAAGACTGCCAGATGTTCCTAAGTGGTTAGGAACTCACTGAAATGAGGAGAACTAATTATGACAATACCATTATTATAGTAGACTCCATGGCCATTTCAAGACAGAAAAAAATGCCAATTCAATGTCCTCACTGATAATGAAATGTTGCAAAACCACATTGCTATTAAGTATTATTATTATGCTATTATTAATTATTAGTACTAGTATGAGCCAGGCACAGTGCTAAAAACATGTCATGTATTATCTCATTTGATTATCAAAACAACTTGGAATCAGGTACTATTTTAATCCCTGTTTTTTGCACCTAATTCTATATTGGTACAACAATTTCAAGTTCAGTAGCAGAATCAAGTTTGAAATTTGCACCAAAGTTGAACAAAGAAGACTTTATTCAAAGCTGTTGCAATAGGAGAGAGAGGTAAAAAAAAAAAAAAAGTCTAGACTCAATTCCACTAAAACAAAGACTGGAAGGCTTTTAAGAGCTGGGGTAAGAAAAATATCTTAGCCCAGTGTATTTGCTACTTAGCTCTTCCCAAAGAGACAGTCAACTTCTTTATAACATCATGATAAGACATAGTTTTATAGTTTGGAGCAGGGGGTTCTCTGAAATTAATCTCCTCCCCTCACTTCCACACCACACAGAGACTAAGAGGTTGGGGGCCTACCTTCTTTGATGATGATATTTCAAAGCAGTGGTTCCCAGGTTCTTGAGAAAAACATTCTGGTTGTAAAATTGGCAAGAGACTTTAAAAGATTTTCACCTCAAAGGGGACAAAGAAAGTCTTTATAATTATGAGTTTTCTAAAGTAACCTTTCTAAGCAAAGGGAAGTCAGAGGTGTAGAATCAGGAAGAAGTCTGTCTAAAGTTCAGTCCAACTATGGAGAATTTTAAGGCTATCTTAGTGATCCGAATCAAACTTATTCCTTCCCTCAAGATCCTCATCCCTGATGTATGAGAATCTGTAGCAGGCAAAACAAAGAAATGAAAACTAACAACAAAGAAAAAAATGTTTTTAAACTCCCTACTCCATCCTTTGCTTCCCTGAGTTTTAGTTTTCCCCTTCCTAGAATGAAGTTTTTTCTGTATCTTTAAATATTAAGTCATATCTTGTAAGACCCTGGAGGGAGGAACGAGAGAGAGAGGTTAAGGAACTAAGAGGTGTCCATGACTGGTGGAAAAGTTCAAAGATGGGCAGGCATATCCACAGGGCTCCTGCTTCAAGGACAGATCTGTGTAACAGTTTTAGGAGATGTTCTTCTAAGACTTCTCTAAGACTTAAGTCTTTACTAAGAAATAAAAATAGGCAACAGGATTGTCTTGGGAAAATAAAGTGTGATTACCACTAGGGCAAGACCATATTTTACATGCCTTATATGTATAACCTGTTATAATATCTAGACCTGCAGAAATTTCAGAACATGCAAAGATCAAAAAGATCCAAGGACTTCGAAGAAAAAAATAAATGCCTTCTTCTCTTTTATAAAAGCCGTTCTGTATACATGTATGGCATGATCCATTCTCAATCAGGTATGTAATAAGAAAGCATTAATTACCTAATGCCGACCTTACCCCTATCTCCACACGAACAACCATGCCTGTATACACCAGGGTGTGCTGACCATTAATCTAAAAATCAGGCACAGAGCCATAGGAGGTGGCTTTTGTCAGCATAGAGTTTTAACTGCATTTTTCCTATACATTAAATGCATCATAACATTCTGTATCATGGCAGAAGCTAATGAGTGATACAGAAACATCATTTGCCAGATTCTGATAGAATAAGACTTTGATTTATAAAATATGAAGGGAAGCATGGTAAGATTCATAATCTCTTCCCTTTTAAATTATTTATATTCCAAAGTTTTATTCATTATGGCTTTGTTTTTAAAACACATAATATGTTCCCAAGTAATTGATTTAGTTTAACATGGCATCTCCTCTTCCTCGCCATGTTCTCCAAAACTTACTTTCTGCAGAACACGCACTGTGATAAATGTACTAGGTACTTCTTCATGGGGTTCAGGATGTCCCCAATTTTTAATCTCCTAGTAGTCAGATTTGATTCAGAAACAGTTTCTCGTAAGAATTAAGATTACAGTTGGTTAAAGTTCTAGATCAGGTTCCTAATGCCTATGTTTGAGCTCGTTGTGTTCACATTTCCTAGGGCAGCAGAAAAAATTCCGTGTGTGTGTGTGTGTGTGTGTGTGTGTGTGTGTGTGTGTGTGTGTGTCGTGGTCTGAGGCAAGCACTTAGCCTGTGGGAAATAAAAAAGATTAAGTTATAGAAGAAAGGACCAATTCAAGGTGAGGAGAATAGTTGAACTCTGGGAGTTTGTAAAAATGTAGTGCTATTGGGAATGCGACCTTCACCTTGGCCACCCTCACTGTTACCATATTCATTGTTCACTGCTGCCTGTGGGGATGCCTGCTGGGTATATTTTTCTCAGGCTACATCTATTGCTTTAACACAGACATACTCTCTCCACTACACCATTATGGAGGAGAACAGCTTAATATCTTTTTTTACTTGTAGCTCATAACAGTAAGAAATAGCTGTAAAATGATTTTTTAAAAGCTTGTAATTACATTGTGCTTTACAATATACAGTCTGCAGCCCACTAGTACAATGTACTAGTATGTAGTCCATCCTAGCCACAGAAAGAGGCATACTTTTCAGCAAGACAACTTATTTGTCGATATAAATTAATTGTGTGCTGTTAAACTTCCTGTCAGGGAGGAAAAAAAGAGAATATTGAAGGGCACCTGGTTGGCTCAGTTGGTTAAGCATCTGACTTCAGCTCAGGTCATGATCTCACAGATTGTGAGTTCAAGCCCCAAGTCAGGCTCTGTGCTGATAGCTCGGAGCCTGGAGTCTGCTTCAGATTGTGTGTCTTCCCCTCCCTCTGCCATTCCTCTGCTTGTTTTCTCTCTCTCTCTCTCTCAAAAATAAATAAATAAATAAACATTAAAAAAGAACCTCTATTTATAGCATTTGATCACTTCCATGCTGCAAACATTCCCACTTTGGATGATTTTATCAGTGTATTGTCATTGAATGTGGAACTAGGAAGGAAGTTTCTACAAGCCTGAACTAGTTGGCACACCACTGGTTTTAAATGATACATGAAAGACAGGAACCCAAATGTATTTATTATTTTTGAAGTGCAATTCAGGACCATGTTACTTAAAGGGAAAAGTGATTAATATGTGAGAATTTAATCTTTGGACTTTCTTCCTTTAGAGGTGGTAAGAAATTAATGTTCAAATAGGGAAGAACATCTCACATAAAATGACTTTAATACTTGACGATCTTGACAATATAGACAGATATGATATGGAAGTAGAAGAGTGAGCCAAATTTAAGCCTAAAGGTAGAGCAGCCTTAGAGTTAACATGCATTTGGTTTACTTAGTGTACCCTTCTGACCCATTCCAGATCCTTCTGTGAGCAAAATCTAATCATCCATTTATTATCTTAGAAAGATAGGCTATTTGATGTATCTGTCTCGTGAAAGATAGAAGGAGGACTGTTTTTGACTCACCAACAATTTCCTACTATGGGGGACAAAGTCATCTCTGGAAAGATGTTAGATCAATAGTTAAACACGGTGGTTTAAGGCCAAGACAGCACCTTGCTTGTGCATGTGTTTTCTTAGAGGAATCCTGCTCCCAGGTCTTTTACATCGAGGTGCCTCCACCAGAGGAAGAGCCCTCCCAGTAATGTTACAACACCGTCCTCTGGAAGTCGACCTCATTTTTCCCTTCAGAAGGAGATGCGAGTTATCCGATGGGAGTGTCTGGTTTGGCCCCTTTTTCCTTGTCGCGCATATGACACGCTCTCCAGATGAGCTGTAAGTGTCCTGGGGCAGAATCTGCCCTCCGCCTCTTCGTGAGCCTGTGATCTGGGAGCCTGGTCAGCTCAACGGAGACGGAGCAAGAGTTTTAATCTGTTCTCTGAAGCCCTCTCCTCCAACATGGCTTTTTTTTTCTCCACATGAGAGCTGAACCCCATCCTGCCATCTCAGGGGTTCTGAACTACAATTGTCAAGAAAGAGAGAAAAGGCACACCTTAGAGATGCTGCAGGGTCTGTTCCAGAACACTCCAATAAAGTGGATACCAGCATAACGCAAGTCACATGAAGTTTCTGGTTTCCCAGTACATGTAAAAGTTATGTTTACATTCTACTGTAGTCTTTTTAAAAAATGTTTATTAATTTTTGAGAGAGAGAGGGAGGGAGAGAGAAAGAACACAAGTAGGGGAGGGGCAGAGAGAGAAGAGAACAGAAGATCCAAAGTGGGCTCCATGCTCAGAGCAGAGAGCCTGATGCCAGATGAGAACTACAAGATCATGACATGAACCAAAGTCAGATGCATAATTGACTGAGCCACCCAGGGGCCCCACATGACACTGTCGTCTATTAAGTGTGCAATGTCTGAAAAGTATATATACATATCTTACTTTAAAAATGTTTTATTGCAGGGCACCTGAGTGGCTCAGTCGGTTAAGCATCTGACTTCCGCTCAGGTCATGATCTCACAGATCTTGAGTTGGAGCCTTGTGTTGGGCTCTGTGCTGACAGCTCGGGGCCTGGAGCTGGAGCCTGCTTCAGATTCTGTGTCTCCCTCTCTCTCTGCCCCTCACCCACTCATGCTCTGTCTCTCTCTGAATCTCTCTGTCAAGAATAAATAAGCACTAAAAAAAGTTTTATTGCTAAAAAATGCTAAACTTTATCTGAGCTTTCAGCAAGTCATAATCTTCTTGGTAGTGGAGGGTCCTGTTTCCATATTCACGGATGCTCACTGCTCAGGGTGGTGGTTGGTGAAGGCTGGGGTGGCCATGACAATTTCTTAAAAGAAGACAGCAATTTTGCAGCATAGATTGACACCTCCTTTCATGAATGATTTCTCTGTAGCATGTGATAACATTTGACAAAATTTTTCTCAGAATAGAACTTCTTTCCAAATTGGAGTCAATCCTCTCAGACTTTGCCACTGTTTTCTCAACCAAGTTTATGGGTATGTGTTGTCATTTCAACAATCTTCACAGCATCTTCACCAAGCATAGATTCCATCTCTAGAAACCACTTTCTTTGTCCATCCATATGAAACAACTCCTCATCTATCTAAGTTTTACCAGGAAATTGCAGCGACTCAGTGCCTACTTCAGGCTCCCTCCACTACATTTTGCAATTACTTCCTCCACTCAATTCTTAAACATTTTATTTGTAAACAAACAAACAAAAAAGAACAACAACAAAAAAACCAAAAACCATAATATCTTCAAAGTACCATAAAGTGAAATGCAATAAGTAGAGGTGTGCCTGTCAACCTGTCATGGATACTCTAACACCCAAACAGTCTGCTTATTTATTCATTCCCCTTGTTACAGGGGATCATGTGTCAGTCAGTCACTTACTTCTGTTTCACTGGGGTTTGAGGATGAAGGAAAGACATTCTTCAGTGTTTAACCTGCTAATCTTGTCACTGAGAATTTAAGTACTCATGAAACAAACACTTTAAGTAAAACTAGAATTTGATGAAACATTGATGAGTACTGGCTGGTTAAGTTGTGTCTGTTGACCTGTGCTTTTGAAAACCTCACTGTTAACTGCAAGACTCAGATTGTGATACAGAAATGGCTTCATGGTAATCATCTTGGGGGTTCTTGTTAAAGATTCATATATATACCTTTTTCCTACAGTGATTTCATACCCTTCAACTCTCCAAGGATACTATGAGGTGAATAACAAGTTATAATTATTTCCATTTCACAAATTTTTAAAAAATGAAGATCAATGAGTCTATAGTTTTCCAAGGTCATGTGGCTAGTCATTTTCAGAGATGGAACCATCATTCAGATTTTCTCACTCCCATTTCTGTGCTCTTTTTACCTCATCTCTCTGACTTTTAAATAGGGCAAACATCAGAAGCCATGGACTACTCATACATGTAAGTCAGCAAATGTCAGTATATAAGAGGGATGATCCCTTGTCGATGGTCTGAGCTTGAGGTGAGAGCATGAGACCCTCCTCTCAGCCGTAAAATTTAGAAAACGTCAGAAAACACATTAATCAAAAAATAACAATTTACTGTCATTGAAGTCAAAATTAATGCAAAACAATCAATGATGAATAAAATATAAAACTTTTAAATCAAAGCAAGCCATGTGTTTGTTTTACAGTTGGCCCATTGGGCAGTGGAAACAATCACGTGACCACAACATGGAGTTTTCCAATCAGCTCTTGGAGTGTCAGCCATGATGTACAAACAGATTAGACAATGTGAGTCTTTTTTTCCTTAATTTTTTAAATGTTTTATTTATTTTTGAGAGAGAAAGACAGCATGAGCAGGGAAGGGTCAGAGAGAGAGGGAGACAGAATCTGAAGTAGGCTCCAGGCTCCGAGCTGTCAGCACAGAGCCCGACGTGGGGCTCAAACCCAGGAACCATGAGATCATAACCTGAGCCGAAGACGGAGCTTAAGCGACAGAGCCACCCAGGCTCCCCAAGACAATGTGAGTCTTAATAGACAGTCATGTCTGTCGATTGTAGTGCTTGTATTATCCTTTCCTACTGGGTTTAAAAGGTGGGAGGACATTTTGATAAATGTATCAGGGACAGACATTTTTCCTTTTGCTTTCTGCTATAATGTGTCTCAGGAAAGAAGCGCTTCACAGGATAATTCTTGATACATGGAGAACGTTGGAGTTTCCATTTAGATGTGAAGAGCAAAGGAAAAGAGGATGGAAAAGGATTAATCTTTAATGTGAAAGAAAGACTTCAGCTACATGTCCATGTCAAGAAAGTTAGTCACAGGGTAAAGTAATGGCTTAAAAGCTGATTTGACTTGTATGCTCAGCAGTGGCGGTTTGGCCACTCAGGCACACAGCTCCCAGAGCCCGCTGGAGAAAAGGAGTGGCTAAGGTAAGACATTTAAGGCACAGGGATGTGAGTTACAAAATTATCTTAAAATATGTTAATTTGGCTCAAGCCTTCCAACATGGTCTGTAGATGTAAAGCCTTTGTTTCTATGAGTGGTTGGTTTTATTTTTCATGGAGTTGACATGACATTTAGATATTTTTCCATTTTAGCATATATGATTTTGATAGAAGATCCTGAATAAGTTTTTAAATTCCCTGGACACCTCTCCTCCAATTATTCAATTTTGCAAATAATCAAAGTAATCGCAACTGTCGTTGTTAGCATCATTTTAGTGAGAAAAAATAATTTTCGGGGTGCTTTTTAATAATGCACATTCCCAGTTTCCACCCACGGATATTCAGATTATACAGGCCTGGGATAAAAGTCAATCATTTGCATTTTTAACAAGCATGCTGATGATTGCAACACAGGTGGTGACCTACAGGTCCAGCTCCCTGGGAAGCCAGCTCTGCGTCAAAGATTTGCTCGCAGAAAATGTGTTGGAAAATGCTCCCAGGATTAGCTCCTGTGGTGAAAGAACAAGTGAGCAGAGAAGGAAGATGCTTCCTCTGAAGCTACGGGACTGCGATGGTTCCTCTGAGATGCTACAACCACAATACAAGTCTGGGACCCTTTCCTCTCCCTGCCATCAGGCATTCTCTACAGGTTGCCCTTGAGGAGGCCTGACTCTGTGCAGGGCTAGGTGGTTCTTTTCCTGAGAGCAAGGCAACTGAGAGGAGGGTTTGGACAAACATCAATGTCACATTGCCCAGCAGGCACTTGGGCAGGGCCACACAGCATGTGCTGACTAATGGACTATGGTCACAGGAGATGTCTTCACTTTTAAGCAAGATAGTTGAGGAGCAGGCTGGTGATCTTTAGCTATTTCTTCTGACCCACAAGTAGGAGGCTAACATTCTAGAGAGCCCAGCTGCAATATTGTTGGATCTCTGTCACACCGGGTGCCTGATTGCTGATATAGAGCCCATCCCCTGAGCCAACCTGTAACAGAGATACAGCATGAACTAGAAAAAGGGTTTCAAGCTACTGGGATTTCTGGTTGTCTAGACTAATCTCATTAAAACAATGGCTAGATTTCAGTTATACAGTAAATTGCATTGTATTGGCATTATCTAGTGTGATATTTACAGTCTGACTGAAAATACATCTCAGGACTCTGAGTAAGTTTACAGTTTTAGAAATGGTATCTTGGGAAAGACGATGACAATCCCCAGATGACAAAGGGGCAATTGTCACCTATCTTGTCTCTTATTGAACACCATTTTGGACACCCCTCCTCTGCCATCTACTTTAAAAAAATAAAGCATTTCCCTCGACTATACTGAAGACCTGATAAGCATAAACGATATCATTGTGTGTCCCATATAAGGGAAAGTACAACTTCTTAAATAGAATTTTCGCTGGTGCCAAAAGAGCAAAGACTTTCCAACTCTCCTTTTGCTCAGAGAATTTTCTCTAGAAAATTTGCAATTGTAAATATTTTCTCTGTCCTTCGGAGATGCATGTAACCTTTTTCAAATAGTTAAGTATACCTCTTGCCTGTTTTATAAAGCAGGGATTCTTTTTAGTAAGGGCCTTGGGGCCATCTCTTTGAATTGTACACATCAAGGAAACCAGCACCCCATCCTGCCTGTCTCTGTGGGGATTTCACCTAGATACCTGGCTCCAAACCATGTAAACACCTGCTTTTCATAGAGATAGAAGACCTTATATTTTTTCTTTGGATAAAGACAAATAAGTAACCCAGGTGGCCACTCTAATTATCAAGTGAATCTATGGTTAAACTATACCAAATGGTGCTGTAAAATCATCATACTTGGGGATAGCATAATGTATCTTGAAAACATGTGTGAAATGGGTTGTACCTGTCTGGCTATTTAAAAGAGTGGGACTTCCTTCTGCCTTTGCAATCTCTTTCTTGAATTTACAGTCATCAATATCACACTATGGCTTAATGGTTATTCAATAATAGCGCTGTTTAATTCTTTTCTACTTTTGTGAAGAAGATTCACTGGGTTGGCAGGAGATTTTACTTCTATTTATTTTTCTCGACACCTATCACATAAATAGCTATTGCCAAAAATTTTGCTCCTGATCAGTTATTCTAAAATGAATGAATCATTGTTTTGTACATCTTCCAAAATCTAACTGACATAGCCACCAACGCCATGAATCAAGTGATCACGTTTAATCACATAAGGTTTGATGGTACACCTAGACTGTCTTGAGAGAGTTCTCAGACTGTTCACTTGGATTCCATTTAAATAGTCAATCTGTACTTCAGTGACGTGATTCTTTCGGTTATGAAAGATAATAAGTATGAACCTACATTATTTTTTTTACAGATGAAATATCTTGGGCTTTTGTTTCAGCGTATGGAAATTTAAGAGTGACGTTGACCACTCAGTGTACTGGTATAGTCTCATAGCAGTGCCAAGAGGAGGAAGAAATCTTAGAATTGCCTGTGAGCATTTGCCTCACTTTTTGATGAAGATAAGAAGGCTATCTAGGGGCACCTGGGTGGCTCAGTTGGTTGTGTCTGACACTTGATTTTGGCTTAGGTCATGATCTCATAGTTCGTGAGATCAAGCCCCACATCAGTCTCTGTGCTGACAGAGTGGAGCCTGCTTGGAATTCTTGCTCTCTGTCCCTCACTCACTCTCCCTCTCAAAATAAATAAATTTTAAAAACTTAAAAAATTAAGATGGCTATCTATCCAGGTTTACGGGGGATGCTGTGTTTTTATCTTAGGGAAAGTAGCAGGGTGGGCAGATTTTTCTGATTTGGGTGGAGGGCATATCTTAGGTCTCTGGTGTTCTGTGAGGCTCTAAGTCGTCAAAGCATCATTTAAAATTTGAGATATTGTGGGGCGCCTGGGTGGCTTAGTTGGTTGAATATCTGACTTTGGCTCAGGTCATGATCTCATGGTTTATGAGTTCGAGCCCTACATCAGGCTCTGTGCCTGTTTTGGATTCTGTGTTTCCCTTTCTCTATGCCTCTCCCCTACTTGTACTCTGTCTTGTTCTCTCTCTCTCTCTCTCAAAAACAGACAAATGTAAAGTTTTAGTTTTACAATACACCATCATAAATAGATATAGTCTAAATTTAATGGTCCTTACTAAGGGATTAAGTTATTTGAATATGTGCTGTATCTCTAAGAAGGTAATTGAAACGGATTGGCTATGACACATCCTGTAAACCAGGAAGTTTAGTTATGTCCTGTTGTTTATGACACACCTTGTTAAGACAGTTAAGTAAGTAGATGTATGTACTTAGATACATGTGTGTGTATTCATGTATGCGTGTTACCCCTGTTCATACATACAAAAATGAACACACTTTTGAACACTCCAAGTAACAAACTAATATGATGTTAGTGTCATTTAATTCCAGTTGGGGATCAAAAAAATTATAAGTTACATGATTCTTGGTCAAAGGTTTTTGAAAAATTAGCTGGGTCAATCAATTCATGATTTCTTTCTGAGTATTTGCAAAACTTTATACCATTTCAAAATTACTAAGGTGAAAATTTATTGAAGACAGGTAGCCACAGACATTAACATGGGAGAAGCATGGTTTTAATTTAACTGGCTTTAAATCCACACACACATTCTTCATTATGTATAAAAGGAGGTTTATGTTCAAAAATCATTATTTTGTTTTGGATGAAATTTTTAAATGTGATAATTACTAAAAATTATGTTATGTTACAAAGTTTAAAGCGCATGTAATTTTGAACAATAAATGTAACTCAATAAGGCAACTTCTATTGGTAACTTAGGCTTCCTGTGAATGTGATGTCTTATTGCATTCGAAACTGAGGATATTTTTAGAATGAGAGATAAGTAAATATTGTACTTTCGGTTTCAGGAAAATTTTATGAAGACTCCACTGAAAAATATGAGAACAAATTAAATAATTTATCTTTTTGATAGAAATTTTCCTTTCTGTACCAGTAATCATGGAACACCTGTTCTATAATAAACAAAATATAAATTGAATTAACCAAGCACATTCCTATTTAGAAAGCAATATGCTAAATCCATAGCAAAATCTTGAGCTCAGTTAGGGGAAGAATTAAATCTTTTTTCCTGACAATTAAAACAAAATCTGCTTGGATAATTTAAGGAAAAATGGAAAGAAATAAATATGATACCATAAAGGGAAATTATGTTATAAAAAGAGAGTAAAGAACTTGGCAATAGCAGCCAAATTCCATCATGATGATGTATTTATTTTGGCAATCTTAACAACATTTGGTTACATATGTTAGCTTTACAGACTCCTTGCTTATGTTTTCAAGAACTAGAAAAGGATTTGGAATTGAAACAAATTGAATTAGGAAATCCAGTGTAATTAGTGTATTGTAAGAATAACAAAAGCTTAAACAAAATATAAGAAAATAGGTTAATATGAGTAACATGATAAAATATTAGGCATTGTAAGAGTCATAAATGTATGATTAAATATAAATAAGGCTGAGGCAAAACAAAATCAAATTCAGTATGGATGATGCAGTGCTAGACTCTGGATTAAACAGTAGTCCTCTTCTGACTGACAAGGTCATTGTTCTTCAGATATCTCCCAGTTTGTGAGAAACCCATGGTGACAGTGGGAGAGTAGTTCATGGGGTCTCATCAGTGTTCACACTGGGTAGTAAAGAGTTCAAGCAGGATGGTCCCAAGTCCCTCTGATGTGACAGATGGATTCTGGGCCTATTTTTCACTAAAAACCAAAAGACAAAGAAAGTTGAGTTAGAACAGGAAGGGGAGACTATATTTAATTCTGAACAGAAAGATCAACTTAAAACTAGCACATAGATAATCAATTTCTTTAAAAAAAAAAAAAAGTCTTAGAAACTAACAAAGAAGTAGAGACTGCTCAGAAGTCTTACTCATTATAGGGAAGAATTTCTTCTAACTCAATACCAATGTCAGCGTCTGACCATTGCAGAAATCAAAATACAGGATTCCAACATCTATCTGTGATGGCACAATTCTACCCAGGATCCTCTGTACTTTGAGGTAACGGAATTGCTGTTAATCAACAGCAACTCACCTTTTAAAATGAAGAAAAGGTTATAACCATAGCTGAGTTGTTCTAATAACACACTTCACAAAGACACGTCATATTTAAGTACTGTTGACCATGAGAGTATCAATCACAAATCCAGCTCTTCTCTGATGGTTTTATTAGCCAGATCTTCTATTTAGCTTGTATATACCTTGAACACTCACACCCCTAACCCACACACCAGACAGAATATACACATATAAGAAACCACATGTACATATAAAAGTGTATGACTCCATATCAATACATATTTATATATTTAAATGATTATATATTATATCTATGGATATATTCCAAATATCATATACATAAATAGAAAGAAAGATGACAGATACATAGATAGAGAGATAGATAGATCTCCCAAATGACCCTAATGCAATCTCAACTAGAAAGAAATTGTGGCTCTTACATTCTCCTACTGTTTTCACCTGGTAAGTAAGCTCCAGCCCTTAGGGATTGTTTCTGAGACAACACCTCCATCTGAGACGCCAACAGCCTAATGGTAAGTTATTTTTACCAGGTAATTACCCGGTAAGTTATTTTTCCCTTCCAGGCTGTGTATTTTTTTAAACCAAAGGACATCTTTCTCATTGGATGTTCTGCAGAACCAGTAAAGCACTAGGTGCAGATGAGGAGAACACAAATCTGAATTGATAGGAAGAAGGAAGGGTGAGAGGAAGGGGGACAAAAGCAGGGTAGGAGGCTTTTGGAGAGCTGTCTCTGCTCCCCAGGGGCTGCCGGATCCCAGTCTTCACTACTCCTAGACTAGAGCAAAACTGAGGAAGAGCAACAATACTCTGTGAAGTTTCTAGGAATTTCAGAGTTGTGTCCCATCTCCCATGACACCGGGGAAGGAGAAAGACAACATAGGATCAGAGCCAATAATTTCCTCATTGATTAAAATGTCACCTAAGCTATTTAAGGAGAAAAAACAGAATCTCTCTGCAAGGTTACATTCCTAGGCCACAATCTATATGTCCCTATTTCACATATTAATCTTCCAAATCCTCATTTCCCTTTATTTTTCTCCTCGCTCTGAGGTTTGGAGAATTGATGGTGTAAACATATACTGCAAACTCTAAAACAAAGCGTCCCATTTTCTAGCTCCCTGTTCAGGGGAAAATGTCTTCTCTGAGTGTGTTCATACTTGCCTTGTTCAAGAGTAATCACTTATCATTCTGTTTGAAAAAACTTTAAAAACAAAACAAACAAACAAAACCCCAGAAAATGGCCGCCGGCGTGGGCGTTCTGATCTGTCAGGAGGGCCTCCAGTCAGCCTGGGGATATGGCCGGGTGCTGTCTCCAGGCAGCCCCAGCAGCCAAGGGCTCAGGTAAAACTTCTCGGGTCTCTGTGGGACATGATTATTTTTTCAGGGCCAATGATCAGGAAAACTTGTAGAATGATTATTGAAGAGTAGACTTCTGTGTGTCACCTGTTATATAAAATCTTCTCAAAATGGTTTCCTTCGTATATCAGTCGTAAACTGTTTGATATACTGTGGCCAGCGTAGTTACAAGGAGGTGCGTTCACCTGCGTGGCAGCTCAGTTTCTCACCAAATATTGGCTGATTATTTGCACAAGTAATTTTGCTGGTGATTCTAAGGGTACATACATAAAGCACACAAATAAATTGTATCATCTTCAAGCTTATAAAAATAGTATATATTCATATACTATAAATATATATTTATATGTAAATTATATGTTATAATTATATACATATATGCATATGATATAATAATACATATACATGTAATATACATATTATATGTAAAATACATATTATATGTGCTACAAATATGCTATATAAATATAATAGTATATTTCTTTTTTGTTATAGTTTATTGTCATATTGGTTTCCATATAACACCCAGTGCTCTTCCCCACAAGTACCCTCCTTCATGTCCATCATCCCCCTTCCCCTTTTCCCTCTCCCCCTTCAGACTTCAGTTTATTTTCAGTATTCAAGAGTTTCTCATGATTTGCCTCCCTCCATCTCCCTAACTCTTTCCCCCCCTTCCCATCCTCCATGGTCCTCTGTTAAGTTTCTCCTGTTAGACTTATGAGTGAAAACATATGGTATCTGTCTTTCTCTATAATAGTATATTTCTAAATAATATACACAGAAATAGATTCTAATCATAATGGAAGCTAGATCAATGTTTTGTAACGAGTCATGTTAAGCCACATGAGAATTCAAACAAAGGTTCTCTACTTTTCAGTTTAGAAATATAAATCATTAGTTTGTGGTAAATACAAAATCTGACTTAGAAGGAGGTGTCTGCCTTAGAGTATAAGGGGGGGAAAAGACATCTTAGACAATTAAAACAGGAGGAGAAAAAGCACACAGAAAAAAATCACTTTGGATTCAAAATAGCTTGTAGTTCAGCATGACTAGTGTCTGTGCTTAACATAATGACAAATGATGAGAAAACCACTTACACAAATTGTTGGGTTCAGAGCATGGAAAAATGACGAATATATATGGGCATCATTCCATAGGCAATGGGGAGACATTAAATAATTCGAACAAGAGCGTGATCTTCAGGAGATCAATCTGGCAGCCAGTGGGGCAGCACGGCACAGGAAACAATGAGAAATGGAGAAGACAGTCCGGAAGGGACAGTAGCCTCCAGGGTTTCTGGAAGGGAGCAGGAGAGGGGCCGGCAGATGAATGAGAGGCATTTGGGATATAAAACAAGCAATATCCTGCAAGTCAACTGGGGGGGAGCGAAAAGAGAAAATAGCCAACGTGATGACAAACAACTAAACTGTGGTCCAAAAAGCATGTTTTTAGAAGCAATGGATTGTGTCAAAAGAAGTGTGGTGTTCCTGAGAGATAAATGAAATTGATCACGCCACTGGAAAACTCTGTACAAGTGTTACATTAGATGTGTTTGAAATTAAGTATTGCTTTTGATCAAGGACCTAAGAGCCCTATTTGCAACACTGCTGTCATTGGCTTTCTGATATTAGAAAATAGACATTATTTTGTACGAATTTTCCTTAAGATTGGCTGGAATCAGTAGGGGGGAAGCAAGTTTGATTTCCTTTCTTCTTTAGGTAGAAATACTAAACCTCAAGAATGTATCGATGTATCAAAAGTACTCCTGGACAAAGATACCAGCCAGTTTTATGAGTTTTGTCATTCATGTTTGGGTCCCTCTATTTGGTTGCATAACTGATGAAGACTCAGGCTGAGCAAAGTGAGTGTGGATCTTTGGAAAGCATGCCTAATTATTGTCTGGCATTGGCTTATCTATGATCCTTTTCTGGTATCAAGCTGCCCATCAATACCATGTGCTCTCCTGAAGTCTTTGACCACTCAGCTCCCTTCCCAAGGGCTCTGCAAGGCCCCGTGTTCCCCAGGCACCTAATACTCTGGATGCTTCCTAGGTACATATCTCCACCAAGTATCTACTGTTCAGCCAGTGTTCTAGGGTCAAGTTCCTGTGCTGTGAGAGTTAGTTACAAGGAGGCCAGTCAACTCTAACCATACTGATTTAAAAGAAGAGAGACTGAAAGAACATATCCCCAAAAATGTTCAGATCAGTTATTGCCGAGGGTGAGAAAAAGAGGGTGTGGAACATAGGAGGTGTGTGTGTGCGTGAGCTTGTGCATTATGGGAGCTACAGGGAGATGTGAAAGCATGAGCTTCAAAAATAAGCTCATTAAAGAGAATTCAAAAGCAGTTTGAGAAACATTGGAAGGGGACAGAAGCATTATCAGTAAAGCGTGGGGAATAAATTCACAGGCTTGAGATTCAAAAGTGTGGGAAGGCTGTTCTAGATATTCCTGATTTTGTGAAGTATAGCATGTTACTTAAACTGAATAGTTTTGTTTCCCTATCTATGGAATAAGTTAGCATGAATTCCCATTTTCCTTCAGGAGCATGATTAAGTTAGATGATAAATATGTCATTGGTTTTTATCTTTATCGTAGTGGGTCGCTTTGACATTCCTTTTTTCTTTCCTTCCTTCTCTTTCTGCTCTTCTTTGTCTTACGGTGAAGGACTAGTTTTGAGTTGTTTGCTCCCACGAATTCTCGCCTGTGCCGGATGGTAGTGAGATAGTCAGAGCTGTCCCAATTTTCTGGTAAAATTTTCCACCCCAGAACAGAGCGAAGCTAATTGGTTCCTAAGGGATTTCTTTTCCACAACTAAATTATTTTTCTGAGTGTTATGATATTTATTTTTCTTTAGAAAATAATTCATTATACATGCTCATTTGAAGTAACCAAGATATAAAAATAGGTTGTATATAGTTTATGTTGTTGAAAGAAAACTAGTTTGCATGCATTCTTGTCATCACCCAGTAGATGTCTATGGGTATACTCAATATGTGTCCATTTCCAATATTGTGGATAAAATTTTCCACTCTGCAATTAGTCGAAATACTAGGCCATGAATACTTTTTCCATTTTTCTGTATGTTAGATGCTGTGGAAATCACAAGAAAGCCTAGAGTCTGAACTTCCTTCTTTTCACACTACCCGATCACCACCTGCCTCTCTGTAGCTGCCTTGCTTCCTGCCAAAGATCCAGTTTCAAAAACCTGCACTCTCTATGGGCTTCCTCATTTTTTCCCAACATGATTCAAGCTCATAAACACGTGACCTGACTCGTGTGTGAGGTATTTTTTTGTCCTTGTGTGGTAACGGTGAAAGTATGCTGTAGGTACACCTCGCTACTTCTAGCTGAGTTCTAGCTCATGTGGCTCTAATGCATTGTTTGTAATGACTGATGAGTCTTCCATTGTCTGAATGGACCATATTTATTCAACAGACTTGCTAATAGACTCTCATGATTTTAAATATTTTGCCTCTATGAATAATACTGTGTTAAACATTCTTACCGTTATTATCCACATGTCCCAGACTTCTGTTTCTATGAAAAGTAGAATTTGGATAAAATAATAGTATTGTTTCAGGAAAATGTATTTAAACTTCAAAGAAGAGTTTTATGGAAAAAAAAAATTTGGATTACCTGGTAAAGGAGGAAACCTTTGTAAGGTTCTTAGTAGTGAGTTTCAGGAGAATAAATGTGAGCAGAGACAGAGAGAAGTGGACCCTTATGCTCTTCTAGCTTGGTCAGAACAATGATGATACTCAACTTGAAGACAAAGGAAATGTCAGACAATAAGAACAATACGACAAAAGATAGACAACTGTATATTTGGGGAAAGACTAGGAGCTCATGAGAGCATGAGTCAGTGTAGGATACAAATAGACAGGTTTTATTGGCTTAATATACGGATTGTTTTGACTAGAAAAGTAAGGAATTTGGAACTTCTGCCGCAAAAGGGAAATGAAACATATGATGTGATTTTTGTTTTATGAAGATTAGGCTCTGATTTGAACAAACATTTCCCAAAAAAAGAAACCTAGACTAAATGTTCTTATCAGTTGTCAAAGAAATGGAGAGTACACCATGAACATAGTTTCTATTTCTCATGGATAATACATTGCAAAGGTATAGCAAAATAATGAATTGCATGCTGTTAGAAAGTGAATCACTATCTTTCTGTAATGCAAATTAGCAATTTATACCAATAGCATGAAAATTTCACAAACTCTTTCAGTCAGTAATTCTCCAAGAATGTGACTTAATTAAATAATTACAGCTGTATGCAAAGATTTAGCTCTATATTGTCACTTTTTTAAAAATAATAAAAAAATAGGAGCAAACCAAACATTTCAAAATGGTGAAGTGGTAAAATTAATTATGGTGTACTCAAATGATGGAATATTTGGTGGTCATTAAGTAGTGTTATACAAGATTCAATTGTATAAAATAAATGTGATATACTGTAAAGTGGAAAATTAGTTCACAAGCATTTTAGCATTAACATTTAAAATATAAACCTATGTAACATAAATATATAAATAGCTAATATAAATATATGTAATATTAGAAATAAACATGTCTTAGCTATTTATATAAAATATACTTCTATTATATGTTTATTGTTTATGTAAACATAAATATATTTAAATGATATATTTATAAATATTCATAATATATTTATATTTATGATAAATATACATAAATAATACATAAACTATATAACATAAATAATATAAATAAATATACATCAATATAAATAAATATATTTATAAATAAATAGAAATGATATATAAATAAATATAAATAGTAGAAATAAATATATATAATAACTAAGTAGTAGAGGAAAGAAAGTTTCCTGAAAAAGCTGACATATGTAAACAAACTGAAGATTAGATAACAAAACATATGTAATGATGCTAATAATTATTTGTAAAATAGTCAGCATGTAGGGTCAGAGGAAGCATCGTGGAAGTAACTAATCTTCAACTTTGTATTAAAGAAGTTTCATTTGTTTATTTTTTCAGCAGACTGTGTATCTGTTCTCCTTGTGTCATATAAAGCTAAACATGGCTGAAGAGCAGATAGGGCAAATCCAGCATGAACTAAAAATTGGATAAGGGACAAATAATATAGCTAATGAGAGCGATATCAATTACAATAGAAGGTTCTGGAAGGAAATTTTTGTGTAATAAGCTGATATTGGCCTTGAATATGAAATCAAAAGTAAGGAAACAAGAAGGACATTTTAGCAAATACAGTCATTTGTGTTCTTTGTTCCAAAATATTGGAGTAAGGAATATGAAGTGAAAAATACTAACAATAATTTAAAAAAAAAAAGAATATCAAGAGTGTTTCTAGAAACACAAGTGAAAGAGAAAACAGGAATGTAAGTCTGAAAGAGTAGTGCTATTCATAAGGCCAAGAATGATCAATGGCACTGTGAGAAGGTTGTTGCTTTAAAGTATAGTAAACAAGGGACGCCTGGGTGGCTCAGTCAGTTAAGTGGCCGATATGGACTCAGGTCATGATGTCACGGTTTGCATCAGGCTCTGTGTTGACAGCGAGGAGTCTGGAGCCTGTTTCAGATTCTGTGTCCCCCTCTCTCACTCTCTGCCCTTCCTGGCTCTCACTGTCTCTCTCTCTGAAAAATAAATAACCATTTTTAAAAGTAAAACAAGTGTGGTAAATAAAAGGGCAGGTGCTAAATGTAGTTTTACATAGTCTAGTGCATGAACTAACAAGTTAAAGGTGTAAAGGAGCCTATATCAGGTTCCCATGGCTGTTTACAAATTACCACTAATTTTGTAGATTGAAACAACACCCATTTATACCCTTACAGGTCTGAAGGTCAGAAGTCTTAATGAGTCTTAGGGGGAAAATCAAGTTTTCATCAGGCCAGCTTCTTCTGGACGCTCTGGGGAAGAATCTGCCTCATGTCCCTTTCAGCTGCTAGAGATCACTTGTGTCCCATGGCCCTTGACCTTTCCTGGCATCATTCCAATCATCTGCTTCTGCGTCATGGCACATCTTCAACTACTGCTTATACTTTTCTCTTATATGGAGACTTGTGATTATTCTGGGCGCACTTGATGAACTAGATGAATCCTATGATCCCAAGGTCTTTAACTTAATCACATCTGCAAAGTCTCTTTCATCACCCTCAGAGGTGCCAGGGATTGGAATATGAACATTTGGGAGACATTATTCAGCCTACCACAGAGCCCAATAGACCATTCTGAGACTGAAAAGAGAAAAAAGAGGTACTGGCTGATAAAAGCAACATGTAGCCTCAAGAAAGGTTAGAAAGTTAAATTTGCAGCCTATATAAGAAAATGGAGGAAATTATTTATTCCCTCCTTGCCATTAAGTAGAAAATATATTATATTTAAGTCCCATTTAGACCACTTACTAGTTGCATTACCTGTAGGAAATCACCAGGATACATATCAAATTCAAAAGCTAAAATTCCCAACTTTTACTTCTAATCACCTGTCTGATGTAACTGGTATTTCTTGAACTACCACAAATTATAAAGCATCGTGCAGCACACAGTTATATGACCCTAATCTCAATATACACCAAGGTACAATCTTAATAAAATTGGATGCAAATGATCACTGAGTGGATGGGCACACATGCCCTGAAGCACAAAGCAGGAACTAATTCACTCCTGCTCTGGTCTTCCTTCCCCATGCGTTGTCATAATGAATGGCATTCATCAAGCTGGGAACTGGGGAGGACTCTTTCAGGTCCGCCACTTAACATCTTCGGATATCTATTCTCACACCAAGTCCTGTAAAAATCACTTCTTGTCTCTTTCTAGAAGTCCTCTGCATACCTGCATGTGAACGCCACTATTCCAGTCAAATTGCCATCTTTACTCCTGGAAAGAGGAAAACACTCCTACAACCACTTTAGGTCCGTCAGGCTGAGCTTCTGCAAGTTCAAATCTTACCAAGTGCCTCCTTACTTAAGCACTTCCTTTGCTCTTAAAGACCCAAATATTGAACACGTCCTCCCTGGCTCTCAAGGATCTGACCCTGAACTACATTAGTGGCATCATGATGTGCAAAACTGTCCTCACTCTCTTCGCTCCAACCACAGATGTTTTCAAGTCCTTGCCCTTCTGGCCTCTGCTTCCTCTTCCTGGAATGGCATTCCCCCCTCTTACTCTAATAAATTCCTCTTCTTCTTTTATAATTCAGTTCAATTATCACTCCTCCGGGATCTAGTCCTTGACCTCCCCAGAGGAGATTACATAGCCTCAGAGTACCGTTTATTTTCATTCGTAGAATTGTTGATGATTGCACTTAAGTAAATCTATTGTGTCATGTATGGTTTAAGTAATTACACAAATCTTGGACCATAGGCTCTATAACTACAAAAACTATTGCTATCATATTTCAGAATTTTGTCTCCAGAGCCTCAGACATATTTAATGATGAGTAAATACTATTTTGCACAACTGAATAGTTCAAAGGATTTAAAACCTTTCCAAGCTGATAGATAAGGAAACCATTTCTAGACAGAGAAAGAACTATCAGTTGAAGCTTAAGTGTGAAGTCAATAACTCTAGCAAAAAATAACAAAAGGAGAAATGTTGCTCAGAGAGAGATATTACACAGTGGAGAAAGTGTGGTCTAAAGAGTATGGTGAAGGGAAAAAAGGCCAGGAAGTAGGACTCTTACTCGGGATTGTCAATCCACACACATGTGACTTTGAGTTCTCCATCCTGGAAAATCACCTGAAGAAAGAGATCTTTCTCTCTCCAGAAATTTCTTTCTTTGTTAGCAGAGCCGACTCTGGTTGAATTCAAAAGGATTCAAAATACAAACAAAAATAATTTCTTTCCTTCAAGGTAAAGAATTGAGAACTAAAAAACTGACATGGAGGTAAGGAACAGAGGTGGGATCAGATTCGGCGTAAATGTGGTATTAAATCTCTTTAAAATCTTTGAGCATCTTGTAAGACTTGATTGAAATGTAAAAATTAATGGCTCCTAAACCTATTATTGAGTTAAATGAAACATCTACTAGCACATTTAAAGCAGTTATTTCCTGATCTCTTCTGAGCTTATTCACCAAAAGAACAGTCAAATGCATTTCCAATCAACTACAAATTCAAATGTGAAATGATCATTTGGTTCATTAAAAAAAAAAAAAAAGTAGTGGGCTTAGTTCTAAATGCACCATTATTGTTACAATTAGATTCCAGGGAGGAAAATACTGGAAGACTTGTTACTCAGTGTCCTTTGCTTGTATTTTTGATGGTAGTATTTAAAGGTATAAAATCAAATGTGTTAATATGTTTCACTGAGGTCTGCCTTTGAAAAAGAATAATAGTTTTTCTGAATCTTAGCAGAGTAGGTTGATGGGAAAATTAAAGACAAACTTCCTTTTTTCTAAAATACTTTTTGTCGGGGAGCCTGGGTGGCTTAGTCGGTTGAGCGTCCAGCTTTGGCTCAGGTCATGATCTCACAGTTCTTGGGTTCAAGCCCCGCTTCGGACTCTGTGCTGACAGCTCAGAGCCTGGAGCCTGCTTCAGACTCTATGTGTCTCTCTCTGACCCTCCCTTGCTCACACTGTCTCTCTTTCTCTCTCAAAAATAAATAAAACATTTTAAAAATTTCAAAATACTTCTTTTCTTAATATTTTTCCAGAGGGATAATTTGGAAGGAGTATTGAATAGTAAATAAGTCCTTTGTAATACCTATTCTGCAGTAAATGTAGATGAAGGTTTGAGAAGACTTGCAATAAAGAAGTTTTTGAGAATAATTTTGAGGGGCGCCTGGGGGGCTCAGTGGGTTGAGTGGCCGACCTCGGCTCAGGTCATGATCTCACAGTTCGTGGGTTCGAGCCCCGTGTTGGGCTCTGTGCTGACAACTCAAAGCCTGGAGGCTCCTTCAGATTCTGTGTCTCCCTCTCTCTCTGACCCTCCCCCACTCATGCTCTGTCTCTCTGTGTCTCAAAAATAAATAAACTATAAAAAAATTAAGAAAAAAGAATAATTTTGAAAAGCCAACAACTGTCAGTTTTTTTTGAGTCTGCCTGCTATATCTGTAAAAGGAAGAAAGAAAGAAAGAAAGAAAGAAAGAAAGAAAGAAAGAAAGAAAGAAAGAAAAGAAAGGAAGGGAAAGAAGGAAGGGAAGGAAGGGAAGAAGGAAAGAAAGAAGAAAAGAAAGAAAGAAGGAAAGAGAAAGAAATAAAATACCTACCAAATGTAAAGCTGTAATTAGCATAAATTATGATGCATTAAAGTTATCAAAAGGAAAAATACAATATAATAGTAGGGCTTCTGTATTAAAATGTATAGTCTTAGGACAAAAGATATAATTTTATGATTTGAACTGTAATTTCAAACTGATTTTATGATAATAATTATAATAATCACTATGTCCTTTTATAATTTTTATTAAAATACTAATTTTTATGGGGAACACATTATGGCATTTTTATCTTTATGTTTCTAATATAATTAATATATGAATCAAATTTAGAAAATAAAAATTAAAAACAGACGAGAAGTAAATATATTAAACTAGTAAAAATTTAAAAATGATTCTGTGCACCTTATATTTTATTTGTAACGAAGAGTCGAAAGTTGCATACCTCGTGCATGAAGTCGCTAACTCTTGGGTAACTCTTGTATAACTCTTGCTCACATAGACAGCGTGCACATTTTAAATGACATATGCACATAGAATTGCAACTTAAGTTTTAAAGCCGGTACATTTTGACACGAAAAATGTGCACACCAAAGTTGATAACATATACTCCCTATTAAATAAATAAAAAAAGCCTGTTAAAATGAAGAGATTTATCCTTAGAGAAGGAAGCTGCGATTCAATAGTAATTAAAAAGAATAAATCATTTGCATAAGATATTCATTCAATATAATGTATAAAAACAGACACCCTCCAGTAAAACTGTCAAATGAAGCAGGTCTGAAAGCCCTGTGACCTCTGTGTATGTTTAATGTGCCCGTAATTATGACACAGCAAGATGTGTGTTACATATAATCAGTGTAGGTGCTAAAAGTGGGCTTGATTTTAGAGTTTTATCAGAAACATGGCTCCATCGCACTTAATTTCATTCTTAAATAAGTCTGGCCTTGATCACTCGCTCCCTCTCTCTCTCTCTCTCACTTAAAAATAAAACAAACAGGGGCCCCTGGGTGGCTCAGTCGGTTAAGCGTCCAACTTCAGCTCTGGTCATGATCTCGCTGCTTGTGGGTTCGAGCCCTGCATCAAGCTCTGTGCTGACAGATCGGAACCTGGAGCCTGCTTCAGATTCTGTGTCTCTTGTCTCTCTCTCTCTATCAAAAAAATAAATAAACATTTTAAAAAAGATTGTATTAAAAAATAAAAAATAAAACAAACATGAAAAAATTTAAAAACTTTTAAAAAGAAAAGAAAACTACTCTAAATTTTCAAGCAGAAGGATTTCAGCCGAAGGTATGGCTTAGATCAGTCATGGGAAGATCTAAAACTCCAAATTAGGGACAAGGTCACCTAAAGATTAACAAAAGCAAAACGCTGCTGCTGGTTCTGGGCTGAAAAGACAAAGCTCCTGGAACTAGTTCTGCCGTCACCAGACCAAGAAGTTGGAATCGGGGCACTTCTGTTCATCTAGACCTAGAACAGGAAGGAGATAGAACAGCGGGCAGAGATGCCGCCCAGGACCAAGTGAGAGCTAGTCTTTCCTGCTTTCTTACCGCCCTTCTGTTGTTGCCTTTGACCTCACCTGGCTGCGAAAACTCGGGAAACACGAAGCTTCAGCCTTGCTGCAATACAATAATAATAGCAGTAGCCACCACCACAATAATAATAACAATAATAAGTTTTTAAAAATAGGGAAGAGGAAAAGATTAGATCTGAGAGCACAAAAGCCAAGATTGTGCACAGCCATTTCATCTTTTCCCCTTGGCTTCTGTTCTCACTATTCTCTACATATAAACTCTTGTGTAAGGCCCCCATACTTCATTTATCATGATGCAATTATCCATTCAATCGGGAATGTGAACAGTCTTTTAATAAATGGGGCAGAGGTAATGGCAGCGTCACAAGCAAAAGAACTAAGATAGATCCCTATTGCATATGCACATGAAAATTAACTCCGAATGGATCCCCAATTTGAAGACACGATCTAAAGTTGTACCATTCTTGGGAAAAAGTGGAGGAGTAGATCCTGTGGCCTTGAGTTAGACATTGATTTCTTAGAAACAGTAGCAAAAGACAGACACAACCAAAGAAAAAAGTAGATAATTTGGCTTCATCAAAATCAAAAGCTTTTTGCTTCAAAGAATACCATCAAGAAAATGTAGTGCAGGTCCTCAGAATGAGAGAAAATATTTGTATATCTAACAAGGGACTCATATTTAGAATATATAAGGGGCTCTTACAACTCAGCAACAGAAAGATAAATAACCCAACTAAAAAATGAGCAAAATATTTGAAGATACAGTCGTCTGAAGAAATTATACAAATAAGCACAATATACAATGTATCAGCACGATGTATAATAAGCACATGGAAAGATGCTCAATATCATTAGTCATTAAGAAAATTCAAATTAAACCACGAGGAGAGGGGTGCCTGGGTGGCTCAGTCGGTTAAACATTGGCTTCAGCTCAGGTCATGATCTCACGGTTCGTGGGTTCGAGCCCCGCATCGAGCTCTGTGCTGACAACTCAGAGCCTGGAGCTGCTTCAGATTCTGTGTCTCCCTCTCTCTCTGACCCTCCCCTGCTTGCACTGTCTCTCTCTGTCTCTCAAAAATAAATTTAAAAAAACATTAAAAAAAGCCACGAGGAGATAGCACTTCATTCCCACTAAGATGGCTAAAACTCTAGACCATCAACTAGTGCTAGCGAGGATGTAGAGAAATTGGAACCCTCACACGATGCTGGTGAAAATATAAAATTGTACAGAGCCTTTTGCAAGAAAATTGTCATTGCCTCAAACTTTTAAAGTAGACTCACCATAAGATCTAGCAGTTCTACTCCTAGCTCTATACCCAAAATAGGTGGAGTTGCATGTCCAGGGGCGGCTGGGTGGCTCAGTCAGTTAAGCATGTCACTTCACGATCTCGTGGTTTGTGAGTTCAAGCCCCTTGCTGATGGTGTGAAGCCTGCTTGGGATTCTCTTTCTCTCTCTCCCTCTCTCTCTGCCACTTCCCCACTTGTGCAACAGCTCTCTCTTTCTCTTTCCAAAATTAATAAATAAGCTTAAAAAATGTCCACACAAAAGCTTGAACACTAATGTCCATAGTAGTACTCTTATAATAGCCCAAGCTCTCCATCAGTTAAGGGATAGACAAAATCTGATTTATCTGTACAGTAGAGCACTATTTAGCCATAAAAATAAGTGAGGCATTGATACACGCCATAACATGAGTAAACCTTAAAAGTATGCCAAATGAGAAAAAGCTAGTCAAAAACAGAACACTGTAGGGACACCTGAATGGCTCAGTCGGTAGCGACTGTTTTAGGCTCAGGTCATGATCTCATAATTCGTGGGTTTGAGCCTTGCGTTGGGCTCTGTGCTGACAGCTCAGAGCCTGGAGCCTGCTTCGGATTCTGTGTCTGCCTCTCTCTCTGACCCTCCCCTGTTCACACTCTCTATCTCTCAAAAATAAATTAAAAAAATAAATAAAAATATTTAAAAAACAGACCACTGTATGATTCCATTTGTATGCAGTATCTACAATAGATAATCTATAGAACGGAAACCATAGGGATACTCCTCTGAAGCTGGGAAGGGAGGGGTGCTCGGGTCGCTCAGTCGGTTAAGCCCGAGACTCTTGGTTTCTGATCAGGTCATGATCTCACAGTTTGCTTGTTCAAGTCCGGCTGACAGCACAGAGCCTGCTTGGGATTCTCTTTCCCCCTCTCTCTCTGACCTTCCTCTGCTCTCTCTCTCAGAACAAACAAACATTAAAAAAAAAAATTAAACCTGGGAAGGGAGAAATGTTGAGTGGTGCATAGGGGCATGAGAAGTGGCTATTAATGGGTACAAGGTTTTTTTGGGGGTCTGTCAAATTGACAGACGATAATGATGTTTCATAACATGATGGATATAAAACCACTATAATACACTGAACAGGACACTTTAAATAATGAATCGTATGGTATTTGACTTCTACCTCAATAATGCTATTAAAAAGAAGACATTTGACTTTTCCTAACCAACAAAACAAACACTTTTTGTATCCCTTACATCAAAAAAGGTATTGTTCATGGTTTAGTAACCCAAAATAGCTAAGACCATATTTTGAAAAATGGGGAAGAAGCAGATTAAAACAAAATATTGAACTTTCACAAGTATATATTGTGTATGGTGATCAACATACTCAAGAGTTTTGTTTAAAAGGTTGCCTGTGACGTTGCGATGAAAATCAGCAGAAGTTACGGTGGGCGGGAAGATGCTCACTTGTGTCTGACTCAAGATCCAGCCCTGCACTGTCCCTCAGTCAGATGCCTGACTACTCCGTTTATTGTTATAACCTTTCTCTCCATTTTCTTCACGGTTAAATCGTATGGTATGTGTTGTTCTGCTTCACGAAGAACCATCTGTTGTGTAATTATCACTGGGGGCTAATCATTATCTCAAGGTGCAGAAATTCAGATTATAGGTAATATGAATGCATAATTTATTACGCCTATCTACCTAATTGAAAACTCAGATGTATCCAGTAAGAATTACATTTGACTGAGAATTCTCTGCCTTGAGAAATAGCATGTTTCTCTCAAACCTGCACAGAACAATGTTTAAATCTCAGAATTTACTGAGAAAAAATTTTTAATGGGGGACTTTTTGGCTTTGAAAGATTGCCCTCATTTCAGAATAATTAACAACGGGAAAATAATGTCTGTGAAAAAAGAGGAAATATTATATTTATTGGCAAATAGTCATATGTGACTTTGAAGCCTCATTACTCTCTGGGAGCTCAGAAGGGCAATTATAATAATATGTGTCAATGCCAATCAAAACATAGGCAGCAGTCCTCACCACAATAGTTATTTTTTCCTTTTACTGAACTACAGAAGCTGGAGGGAAGAATAAATAATAAAGATAATAGTTAATTACCAAAAATATATTCTGTTACATCATGCCCTTATTTTAGTCTCTAGACACAGATTTCTGTGCCTCTTAAGCAGATTAAGTGTCAATATCAGTGTTTTTTCAGTAGGGAATCTCAGATAGATATATGAGCTTTTATTTACAAAATATAAAAATGAGAATAGAGCATATTTATTTCCATCTAATGCATTGTCTTTAAGTATTCCAGCATCCCCAATAATGTGGCATCCAAAATTCATAAGATTTATAAAATTAACACTTGGGCATGTGGCTCCAACTTACCTTATGTGTTACTAAAACCTATCCTAGATAACAAATTATTCTAAATTTTATATTATGATATTTAACGTACTCAATAGAAATGCATATCTGGCCTGCTTTCTTTGCTTCTGAGTTCTGAAAGCTATGTCCGGTTGGACACATCTGGTCCAGATATATACTGTCAACATTCCTTGAAAGACTTCTCTAACCTCAGAATGCACACAGATAATAATAGGTTTAAGTGAAAAATGATACATGATCCACATCAAGGCATCCAAGAAATGCAAATTAAAATGACAATGAGACACCTCTATACACCTGTTAGAATGGCCTCAATGGGCGGAATGCCAACCAGGCCCAATGGGGGCAAGGATGTGGAACAACAGGAACTCTCATTTTTGCTGGTGGGAATACAAACTATTACAGCCACTGTTGACAATAGTCCTGTGCTTTCGTACAAAACTAAACATATTCTTACCACGTGATCTAACAATCACGCTCCTTGGTCTTTACTCAAAGGTGAAAACTTACATCACACAGAAAGCTGTGGATGTTTATTACAACTTTGTTCCTTATTGTCAAAACAAAGATGTCTTTCAGTAGGAGAATGGATAAATAAACTATGGTACAACCAGATAGTGGAGTATTATTCAGCACTAAAATACGTGAGCTGGCAAGCCATGAAAAGACATGGAAGAAACTTAAATGCATGTTACTAAGTGAAATGAGTCCATCTGGAAAGGCTACATACTATAAGATAGTAAAAAGATCATCTGTTATTGTGGTAGGGTTGGGGGAAAAGTAAACAGGTGGCACACAGGGGATGTTTAGGGACGTGAAACTGCTGTGTGTCATACTATAATGATAGATACATGTCATTATACATTTGTCAAAACCCATAGAATATGCAACACCAAGAGTGAACCGTAAGGCAAACTACTGTCTTTGGGTGACAATGCTGTATCAGTGTAGGTGTATCCACTATAACAAATGTGCCAGTCTGGTAACAGATGTTGGTAATGGGTGCGGGGCTATGCACGTATGGAGGCACTGGGTAGCTGGAAAATCTCTATACTTTTCTCTGCATTTTGCTGTGAATCTAGAACTGCTTTAAAACTTGTCTCAAAGAAATGCACACTTTTAAGTATATTTATTTTAAAAATATAAGATTTCTAGTAAGTCATATTGTGCTTTTAAGACTGTGTGTAAATGTTAACCTTCAGCTAGAACTGAAGGACGTATTTATGATCTAGAAGTCCAGTGGTTCTCAGAATATTGTCCTGGGATTATTATTATCAAGGTTGTCGGGAGTTTGTTAAAACTGTAGATGCTCCCTCACACCCCAGTTCTCTGCTGCAGAAACTGTAGGGTGGGGCTAAGCCATCTGTGTTTTTCTTAAGTTTATTTATTTATTTTAAGATAAAGAGAGACAGCATGAATAAGGAGGTACAGAGAGAGAGGGAGAGAGAGAGAATCCTGAGCGGGCTCTGAATTATCAGTGTGGAGACTGACACGGGACTCGAACTCACAAACAGTGAGATCATGATCTGAGCCAAAATCAAGAGTCAAATGCTTAACCAACTGAGCCACCCAGGCGCCCCATGAGCAATGTGTGTTTTCACAAGCCCTCAGTTAATTTCCATGCACACTGATCTAGTTGGTATTGACTTCTCCCTTGTTCACATCTCGGTTGACTTCTGTCTCCTTGCTGCCCTTTATGGACACCTTTCACAAGAATGATTGTTTCCCTTTGTCAGGAACAAGATAGCTGTATGTTACACTTGACTATACATTTGCCCAGCAGATCCTTCTCTCAATATTTTGCTTCATACATTGTGTGTCCCACCCTCCCAAAGTGGACACCTAAACCAAATTTCCACACTTCCTTATTGGTAGTCAGAAGGTATGTTACCTAGAGATACCAACTAGATGCATGCAAATGGGAACTGGATATGAGAAGGGGCGACAGGAAGTGATGGTCACAGACAGCTGGAGTGACAGGTGGGCAAGCATGATGGTACGATGCCTGTTTCCTTGGGAGCTAGTCTGTAGCCTTGTCAAGGTCAAGTGATAGTGACAATGTTCTGTTAGAACAGCCTCACAACGTGCTTGGGTACAGATTTTGGCTCTACTATTCTGGACTGAGCAGCTCTAAGCCTGGTTGTCTGCCTTTTCTGGAAATTCTGCAAACTCACTGGTTGCCTTTCACAAAACTTGCCTTTCAATCTTGCTAGAGTACATTTTGTTGTTCCTACTAAGAATACCAAATGAGGAGAATATTTGCTGTCATTGATAGAAAATTCTGTCTTTGGCTATAAGTGGCGGGCACACTTTACAACTGGTATCAGCTGTGGGTTTTTTTTTTTTTTCTTTTCTGTTTTTTACTGAAGTGTAGTGGATGTTCAATAGTATATTAGTTTCTGGTGTACAGCATAGTGATTCAACATCAGCTGTATTTTTAAATTCTAAGTGCTTCTCTTCTTTAAGGCACAACACAAGTGGAATTCTCACACTGCTGTGATTGCTGTCGGTCATGACCAAGGAATAGCTTCTGTGTGCTTGGAGCGCGCTTCGAATTTCAGCTCTGTCTCTTCCCCGGCAGTCTGTCATCTCCCTGAACACCACGATTTGTTTCTTCACATTGTTTATTGTCTTCGCTTCAGTTACCCCAGAATTGTCCTTGAGTGGTACTGTGTTGGTGGGATGATTTTATGGTTCCTGATTTTTTGTCAGGAATAGCTTCTTAAATGGGCCTGACCTTGACTCTGCAAGAAGTCCATGCCCTCTGGATTATTTCCTACCTCTCCAAATGGCTCATTCCACTCTCCCCCCCCCACCCTCATCGTTGCCTGAAGCTACTGGGAATTTATTGTTTAATCATTTGACATCCATTTTCTGGTAGTGTGCGAATCGTGGATTGAACCTATTTTATTGAAAAACTAGTAAGATATGGCAGTTGGCAAGATGTGTGATGATTTAAATTTTAGAAATGATAAATTTTGTGTTAGAAAATAATTGGTTAGTCTTCTTTTTGACCCTGACTTTTAGAACATGAGGAAAAAATATGCCAACATTAAGAAATTAAAAATAATAGTAATAGAAAGATAGACAAGATAAGATCAGAGAGAGGTGGCCTCATATTACCCAAGAAAGACAGGGGAATTTAAATGACTTAATTTAATGCAACAGCCATTTTATAAGAGTATTGGAAAATAAATTTATATTTCAAAGTCTTATTGCATGGATGCAAAAAAAGAGTCGGTGGACATACAACTAACTTGAGGAATTTTTGTGAGTGTGTGAACCAATAAATAAAAAGAAAATGATGATTTTAAGGCATTTGAATAAAAGGCAAGACCTGAAAATCCACATATGCACCTGACATTGAGGCAGCTATTAATGTTATAAAAGAAACATCTTCAAAATTGATCAAAATTACTCTTGACCAAAAAATGTTAATAAGATCATAATTTATTTATCTGTTCATTAATCTTCCTCTGGTGAGTGCTAACTATTCTTCCCTTCAGTATTATGTGCTATGGTAAAGAATTACAAAGTCTTATTTTGTTACCAAACAAATGGTCTGTTTATTAAGTAAGTAAATATTAATTAATGTAGAAAAATAAAAACAGGACAAACATTGCTAGTTTCAAGAGCATATTTCAGTAAAATGTTTGGAAGCACTGTGTCTCCCTAATGAAGAATCTTATTGCACTATCGATATTTGCTTCCTGACTTACTAAATAAACAACTAATATAGAATGATTCTAGTATTTGAATCTGTCATATCTCTTTTTTCAAAATTACCAACTACTAAAAGGTCATAAAAACTCATAAATAGAGTGCTAACATTTAAAAAGTTTAATTTTTTTTTTATTTTGAGAAAGAGGGAAAGAAAGTGAGAATGAGAATGAAAGAGAGAGGGGGAGAGAGAGAGAGAGAGAGAGAGAGAGAGAGAGAGAGAGAGAGAGAGATAATCCCAAGCAGGTTCCACACTGCGAGCACAGAGCCCGGGACAGGGCTCAATCCCATGAAAGGTGAGATCATGACCTGAGCCCAAACTGAGAGTCAGATGCTCAACCAACTACCCAGGCATCCCTAAAATGCTAATGGTTTTGGTTGTTAATTAAATGTACATCATTGTAGATTCATCTGGCCATATCTTCATTTTCTTAGGGCTCTTTTTTCTTATACTAAATTATGTATTTCTTCAGGATAAAATTACATTTCATTTTCAAAGAAGATATGAGGTTCTTGGCCTAGACTAGGTAATGGATAATAGAAGCCCAAGCTAGAGTAGTGACATAGAGCACAGAGAAGATTAGTTTTAGAAAGGTTGGTAGGGATGCCTGGGTAGCTCAGTCGATTGAGCATCCGACTTCAGCTCAGGTCATGATCTCGCACTTCATGAGTTCGAGCCCCATGTCCGACTCCATGCTGACAGCTTGGATCCTGGAGCCTGTTTCAGATTCTGTGCTGCCTCTCTCTCTTCCCCTGACCCACTCATGCTCTATTTTTTATTCTGTCTCTCAAAGATAAATAAGCATTAAAATTTTTTCTTAGGAAGGAAACAGAAATCTTCACAACTTTGGACTTAAGAGTGAGAGGGAACTATAAGTCACATGAAGCAGGAAGAAAGGATAAACAACAAACTACAGAAGTGGTTTGAGTTTGCCTAAACTCAAGCAGTGCTCGTGGGAAGAAAGCAAAGGAGATAAATTCAGAGACATTTTGGTGGTAAGACCAACTCAGGTCATGATCTCATGGTTCGTAAGTTTGAGTCCCCTGTTGGGCTCTGTGCTGACAGCTCAGAGCCTGGAGCCTGCTGCAGATTCTGCGTCTCCCTCTCTCTCTACCCCTTCCCTGCTAGTGCTCTGTCTCTTTATATCTCAAAAATAAATAGACACTAAAAATTGTTAAAAATAGTAAAATAATAAAAGACAGTGGTAAAAGCTGTAGGACTTTGGTCGATTAGGTGAATTTACAATCAGTAAATGTATAGTCTTCATAAACTTAGATGGCAATAAAAAAATTTAAGGCAGAGTCCAAATAAAAAAGAGAAAAAGTGACATCATTTTTTAAAAATATTTTTAATGTTTTTTTAATGTCTTTTATTTATTTTTGAGAGACAGAGAGAGACAGTGTGAGGAGGAGAGGGTCAGAGAGAGAGGGAGATACAGAATCTGAAGATAGGCTCCAGGCTCCAAGCTGTCAGCACAAAGCCCGACGTGGGGCCCGAACCCACAAACCGTGAGATCATGACCTGAGCCAACGGGAGCTCAACCGACTGAGCCACCCAGTTG